>SNQJ01S0075903.1:18638-36185 GCA_010110895.2 Picea sitchensis
TCAATACATAAATTGGTCATGTTAGTTCTTAACACTTACTCCCCAATTTCTATTATCACTCTTAAGGATGGACAAAACATGCATAACCTATCCTAGGGTTGAAACCCCCTTGATCTCAAGGGTAAAAATATTATTCCTTTCCAAGATTATTATCCTTGGTTCACCCACAAATTCTTATTGATCTCATTGGAATAGTTTAAGTTATAAAATTTTATTAGAGTCTTGAACACATCTCAACTCCGATCCTTTGGAATACGGTACCAAAGGTATACAAATAATATATTTATTGCAACCTTTGTATGACACCCACCATACCAGGGTCAACCTGGGGTATGGCGCCTCGACCAACATAGTTTTAAATGAATATAAAGAACATTGTACGTGCTATTACTTGACACAACCTCCTCTTACATACTACTATCATCTGTACAGGTCTAATGGCACCGTGGTGATATGAAATCTGCCACTCCAGAATTACTCACCAATAAAAAAATAGCCACATGTCTAGTTCAGCGATGGTGTGAAAGCTCAAGCCTAGAGTTATATTCTATTGAGGATGGTGCCATTAAGGGTCATTACTTAGGTTCTTGTACTATCAAGGTTTCGAAGTAGACAAGATTTCCATCACCTAGAATTTACCTCCGTTTTCTTTTTCATCATCTCTCAACAAACAAGGACTCTATTTTTGTTCTCACAGAGACTCATCGTTTTTTTTCTCGTAAGAAGAAATGCTCTGGTAAGTATTGATCTAAGGATATCTGTAACACTTGATTATTTTGTTGTTACATGCGTTATGGTTTTAATTTTTTATGTAATGAGTATTCCACCCATGCTAAATCTGTGTTAATGATTGGTGGAATAGATTGGAAATAAATAATATGACAATATTATCAATGAGAGGGGAAACACCACCCACACACGACCCAATACTCTTATAAAATATAAGTATATCTGAGCATCCAAGTCTTTTTACTGAGTTTGATTCTTCCATTTCTTACATGAATTCACACTTGTATTTATTTTATTTTGGTTATAGGGTTGAACTTTATTAACAATGTGCATAAACTTATTGACTTGCAGGGTACCCCAAGATTTTCGGTGAAATGGGTTTTCTACCCTTCCAATCTTTAAAATTATGACAGAGGCAAATGAATCACTCCCAAACCCCTGATCGCATTTACTTCCTTCCATAGGTGTTTGGTTTCCAGTTAAATGAATCATCATTGGGCTCTCTCTTTTTACACGTGTTACTCCTCCAAGTACTTACAAGTAAGACTACTTTTGTTCTTAGATTTCGTTTTAAATATTACTCTTTCCCTCAATCATTTAAACCTTTGGTTCTAATTGGTAACTCTATCTCTTTTTACATAGATAGAGGAAGAGATCCATGATGTCTAAGGAGGTCCTCTGGTCAAACATTGGTAGACCTAGATTAGGGTTACGACCCCCTGTGCTCACATCGTCTACCCGAGAAAAGGTAATCCATGTATCTCTATAGAATTAGGCAGGTCGTAGGTATCTTGAGGATTATATTTACCAAATCCACATCATGGTGACCCCTCATGGGTATGAGGTTCGTTGCACATAGTTTGGGAATCAAAACCATACACATAGAGAGTCGTGTCATGATTATTTATGTAGACTTGTCTTGTATGAATTGTGTTATAGAATCGATATCGTAGGGTAAGGTTCAACTCCACCTGTGGGTTTTGTAATCTCTTAAATATTTGCATATATTCTATATTGGTTTTAATACCATAACTCTTATTTCCTACTCTTGTTTGTAACTACTCTGGTGTATTTTCTTTTATTGAAAAAGATAATTAATAACAGTGAATAAAATGACTTTGTGTGGTTAGATAAAATGATTATGTAGCTACATAATATTTTATGATAGATAGTTAACCGATCATTATGTTACGTACACAGTGGTAATTTGTCTCATTAATTCTATCCATTGAAAATAATAAAACAATTCTAGTTTATGGCCACCAACCACATGCATGTTATTTTCATACTATCTACGCAACAAGAATAATACTATTTGTTTAAAAGAAATTTATAATTTCTATTCCTACAAAACCATTAGAATATTTTTTTATGTACTCCTTATCATAAGTAATCTTTAACCAAGAGACATTGCATTTCTAGGGTTTCAAACCATATTTCATAACTACTTATGTTAGTCTATTTCTCTGCTAATACAAATGAAAGATATTGACAAATGAATGGTCTCTTCTAATACAAATGAAAGATATTGACAAATGAATGGTAAAGTTTCCTCTGCAAAGAATGGTCTAGTTAATAATTCTATGGTTATTTCCCTATTTAAAATTTCTTTGCAAATATTAACAGTAATGGACTGGCAAAAAATTCTCTTGTTATTTCTACTTTCACATTAATTTCTCCAACAATATATTACTATGACAATGTAAATTAGCATCCAACCAAAACTATAAACATTTGATCTAATAATTCTAAAAAAAATAAAATATCAAAGGTAGATACACATATTTGAACCAAAAATATTTACTGGGACAAATTGAGGAGATATTCCATCTCCTCCCAACCATAGACTAGAGCAACCACAATCTGCTAACTCTGGTCACCCCCAAGCCAAATACTTTATTCCACAAGAAACTAAAAATATCAATAACCTTTTCCAGGTAATTTCTAGAACTCGACTCTTTCTCAAAACCACGAAGCTCTAATTCTACACAAGTACTCAACAATGTCCTATTTACACCATACTCGTTTCTTCTCCTTTTTTTACCAAGATGTTAATAATAGACTGCTTAGGTCTTTTTCTATCTTTTTCCAATTAGCCTTCACCCTAACTCTTGGGAGTCTTGGCCTAACTTCATGCTATCTCGTTTCCTAACCTCCCACACTCTTGGGGGTAGGTTCACACTTGTCCTCATGGACAACAATCACTTTTACCCTGGTGGTTTCTATCCTTTTTCCACTTCTCCCATGGAATAAAGTATTTATCTTATCATATCTAGGTTCTCTCATCAATTTATCTCAAGTAATTTTAAATAAAATAAAATTAAAAATAATATTTACATAAATATTTTTCACCATCAATTATCTACGGTGATCACAATTTTAATGAAACATTTTTCCCAATGTCACAATTCAATAATCAAAACCACATAAATTTACTCAAATATTTAAATTGGAGGGATGTTACATCTTCCCCCCTTGAATTGAATATTGTCCTCGATGTTCCCATCAAGTTCCCAACCTTGGAATAGAAATGGGTAGGCTTTCCCCATAGCCTCTTCCATTTCCTAAGTGGCCTCCTTAGGACTAAAGTGCCTTCACTGCACTTAAACTTGGGCGATGGCTCTATTCTGCAACATAGTTTCTTTCTTGTCGAGTATACATAACGGTTCCACATGAAACTCACCCTCTGGTTCCACCTAGATCACATTCCAATTTATAACATGAGTTATATCATGAATATATTTCTTCAATAATGAAGCACATTATGTATTTTTAGATGGACTAGTAATGCATGCTGGTAGGACATTAGTCCTACTCTAGCTAACACTTCAAAAGGTCCACAATAACGTGGTGATAACTTAGAACTCTTTCCAAGTCTGAGTGAATTGTTTCTAGGTTTTATTTTTAGATAAAAATGGTCTCCAACATTAAACTCCCTATTAATCCTTTTTGAATCTGTGTAACTTTTCTGCCTATCATGTGCACTTTTTAAATTATTTTTCGCTTTCTACACCATTGTTTCCATTTCTTTTAACATGTCGGGCCCTATATAAAAATCCTATCAACAGGATCATCCCAACTCACTAGTGTCCTACACCTCCGACCATAAAATACTTCAAAAGGAATCATATTTAAGAATGAATGGTAACCGTTGTTGTATACACACTCAATTAGGTGAAGATAATCCTCCCATTTTGTTGGAGAATCCATAGTGTACATTCACAACTTATCCTCAACAATACGGTTTGTCCTTTTGGTTTGACCATCAATTTGAGGATGGTAATCAGTGCTAAAATTCAATTGTGTATCCATTACACTAAACAAAGTCTTCCAAAATTTGGAAGTGAATTTTGTGTCTCTATCTAAAATGATTGTTTTTGGCAATCCATGGATCTTGAAAATTTCCTTCATAAAAATTTATGTGATGTTTATAGATTTATAAGTGGATTTTACTCGAATAAATGTGTTGATTTTGTAATTTTATCAAACAAAACCATAATCAAATCATTATGCTTCTTTTTTATAGCTAAGCCAGTGATGAAATCCATAATGATCACTTCCCATTTCCACTCTGGAATGGGTATGGGATGTAACAATCTAGCCCGATGTTGGTGCTATGATTTAATGTGTTGGCATTCTAGACACCTAACATTGTATTCAACTACTCATGTCTTCATTTTAGGCCAAAAATATTATTTATTTAATGTTGTTATTATCTTTTGATACCCTGGATGGACTGAATATGGTTTCTTGTGAACCTCTCCTAATATTAAGTTTTTCAGTTTTGGATTATTTGGCACAAAAACTATGTTCTTATACAAAACTAAACCTTCTGGGCTTCAACTGAATTTTGATTCTCTGTTGGTTAGAGAATCAGTTTGACAATTTTCTTGAATTTTTATGTATTCCTTATCTTTTTATGCTGCCATTTCAATTTTCTGTTTTAAATAAGATTGGATGTTTCTACTGGAAATTGCATTTATCTTCCTACTAAGGGAATGTGCCACCTTATTTTCCTTTCCTTTAATGTGTTCTATAACAAAATCAAACTCGCTTAGGAAATCCAAACACCTAGCCTGCTTGACATTTAAGTTCATTTGATCAAATAAATGTTTGAGACTAACATTCTCTATTTTCAACAAAACATTCTTTCCTAACAGATAATGTCGCCACATTTTTAAAGCATGTACAATAGTAGTAAACTCAATATCATGTGGAGCATAGTTTTCTTCATGATATTTTACCTTTCTTCATGATATTTTATCTTTCTTGGGTGTCAGAGCAACCCCAAATTTTGTCTCCTTGAGGACTTGGGCAAGGGTGTCGGTGCCCTTCTAGCTGAGTACCTTACATAGGGCATATTAACAATGTTTCTATCAAAAGCCTAGATAGGGGTCTACATATGCTATTAAAGGGTATCATAGATTATTAGATTATATCAGTCTTCAGGAAGGATGGATGTACTTTATTAATGGTATAAGATTTTTAATGAGTGAGTTAAAAGTAAAATTTGAAAATTTCAGAATGTGACAAAGTTTTTTTCCATGGAATATGCAAAAACGTGAGTTTGGGGTGTGTTACAATGTGTTATTAGGGTGATATACAACACTCAGGATATATGGGAGAGAGCCAACATGCTAGAATAGAGATTGCAGAGGAAAAAAAATTCAGAATATGTCTGCAAATTATTTGAAGAAATATTCCTGTGAGAAATTTGGGAAAATTTCCTATAATTTTGGGGAAATTGAGATCATAGGTTAAAATACCCAGTTTTAACCTCTATATGAGAAATTGCAATCCTATAATTGGACAACTTTATGAATTGCAGAGTGGTTGTGGTGAAAATTGGGTAAAATGCCCCAATTTCTAAGAATTGTTTGGTGGAATTCATGCTTAGAATCATCGTGGAGATGAGTAATTTGATTAATTGAGTGAATTAAAGGAGAAATAGATCATACTTAATCAAATTCAAGAATTTGTAGAACTCACCATAGATAAATTTGGGGAAATTGGGAGAAATCCCCAAATTTCATGGTGAATTTCAAATTAAATGACATCCAAAAATTTCAAATGATCGAGCATGGAATAAATTGTCCATTTGAAGGATAAAATTTCCCATGATAATCATAATTATAGAGTTTCATGGAAACCATGATGAAAATTTCAAAATTAGGCATTCTTGAAAATTTGAAAAATTTATGAATTTTGGAGAATTTGGGGATTTTTTTGTACATGGAAAAATGGAGTCCATGTGTCAAGTGACATGGAAAAACAAGGTGGAAAACCACAATGGTATGGTAGTAGGCCATGGTGTAAATTTCAGGGGTTGGTATTGCACAATGGTGGGCATGACAGATGACGTAGGTGCCACAAAAGACAAGGTGGTGAGCTCTGAAACAATAAGTGGTATCAGAGGTTTTAAAAGTTGTTTGGAAACATTGCAAAAATATCTCATTTGAACATGGGAGAGACATGTACACACAAGGAGGTTTAGTGGTATCATAGGATTTTTCATCAATAAGTTCCTTTCAACTAAAACCTTTGATGTCAATGTGGACTGTCGATCATCCTTTGATCTCTGTCATCCAATCTAGTGGATGACAAAGTTGTGTGCCTAGGGAAAAAGGGTGTGGGATGGGACCTTCCCATCATTGCAATCAGGGAATGGATTCCAAGTATAGGCCTGATAGATGGGTGGGAACCTTTTCCCATCTATGGTTAGAATGAGCACCAGGTGGATAGTTATTTACGGGTGGGTTCGTGTTTTATTTTAATAAATAAAAATAAATGTAAGGGAAGAACGAGAAAAGAGAAGGGAAGAGGAAAGAGGGGAGGAGGAAGGTGTTATAGGATGATGGGGAAGAATAGAGGTGGAAGAGAGTTTGACATGGCATCACCTGAGGGTGTTGTGTGGAGCCACAATTCCATATCAATAGCCATGCCAGTAAGGATAACACATAGGAAAATGTTTCCCTATGGTTAAAAGAAAAAAATGAAGCCTAGAGACAAAATCATATTTTCTCCATAACACGAGTAGAATAACTCATGAGAAGATTTTTTTTTTAGGTTTTTTCTGCAGTTTCAATGGCTACAAAAATGTGAGAGAAGTCCACTAGATAATTCTGCATCGATTTTCCAGAAAATGAAAATTAGAGGTTTTTGAAGAGTAGGTTCCTGCTTAGTGGTAGGGGAGTTGTTACTGATGAAATTTTTACAGAGTGACATAAAAGTATACATGAAAATAATTTGTAAACGGATTGGCTTGATTCCAAGGATTTTGGAGTGGAGATGCCAAAATAGGGGAAAATCCACTATTTCGGGCCACATTTTGGGGATTTTTGGAACTTTCAGAGGAGGAACATGAACCCTAGATGGAAAATATGGAAAAAAACAATTACTTTAAATTTCATGTACTCAACAAGCCAAATAAATTTTCCTTAGTGAAGGTTTTTCAAGAAATGCTTAGATTAGGAGATAGCCAGTTGGGCTAAAATTCTATGTCTAGAAAAGTTGGTGAAAAAGGACAAATTTGTCATCTCTAGATTTCTATAGATTTTGACTAGAGAAATAGATAGGAAATTTGAGAGTTGTTGTGAAATCACAACAATCAATATTATCAATAACGCATACCAAATTTTCCTTGGTTGTTGAGATATTTACCTCTATAAGTAAAATAAGTTGGTGTCTAAGTTTAGTTGCACTAGGAAGAAAAGTGCACAAAATGGATAAATTGGCAAATTTTAGAAGAGTATAAATTTCTACTTAGAGCTCATAATTGAGCAAGAAAGTAGTAATTGGAAATATCTTGTATATAAGAATATACATATTCACCCAAAATGGTGATTTGACTAGTAAAATTAATAAGAAATAAAAAAGGAAGATTGCTAGTGGCCTTAAAGAGCATAATGTTTTTCATAACTTTCTAGAATTGCAAATTATTTTTGTCTAACAATTTTTTTTGCATGGACATTTCATAGAATTGAGGGTACAAATAAACCATAGAAGATTCAAAATGAGGACCAGATACATGGAAGATGCTCATATATATTACAACCATGAGGAGGAATTCAAAGGGTTGTATGTAATCTTGGGTAATGTAGGGATATAGTCAAATGGACATAGAGAAGGTAAAACATAAAACATAGATTTAGTGGAGACAATGAGAAGCCTACAAAGAGATGTGCTGAGCTATAGAGTAGACAATGAGATAATTATAATAGTTCAGGAGGAGCATAACCACATCAATACTCAACTATTGCAAATCTTGAACATGTTGGAGAAGCATATAAATACAGAATTGGATTCAAGGAAAGCAGGAGAGAAGAAATCTCATGTTGAGAGGGAGGATGCCAAAATTGACAGAAAATATAGAAGTGCTAGTATACATTTTCACCATTCACTAAGGCACTCAAATAAAAGGGCACATGAATTCTTAGAGTCAGAAAGTAGCCCAAGATTTTCTCCTGTCATGCATCATAAAAGGAGGTCTGAGGTAGATTATTTGCAAGGAGATATTAATAATATTAAGCCTACTACATTTAATGGTGATCATAAGAAAAATGAATATGCATAAGCTTGGTTGTTAGGAATGAGTAAATACTTCTAATTGCACAATTACTTATCACATTTAGAAGCCATTGTTGCAATCTACCATCTTCAAGGAAAATCATCAATGTGGTGGGACGATCTCAAGAAAGTAAATCACATTGATGATAATAGGATCTCATGGAGGCAGTTACAAAAGTACTTTAAGAATAAATTATTATCAGAGAATTATTATGACAAGAAGATGGAATATTTCTTTGAACTCAACCTTAGAAGCATGAAAATGGATGAGTATGAGAGGATGTTCCTTGAATCACTAAGGTATGTTGGCTTCATAAAGGATGAGAAAGTTAAAATACAAATATTTTTGAGTGGGATACCTTCTTTCTACAGTGATAGGAAACATTTTGATGAGCCCAAGACACTAGAAGATGCCATAAGGAAAAAAATATATATTTATGAGGAAAAAAAAGGAAGGTCAGTTTTCCAAAAGGCTTCGGATGACAAGAAGAAAGGAAATATGGAACAGATAAAGAAAGGGTATAATCTTCCACTTTTTAGAAATAATTCTCAGGGATAGCCAAAACAAATGAGTCAAGGATGATAGATTCTTCAGGAAAAAGGACAAGACAACATCCAATAAAATGTTGGGGGTGTCAGGGAGATCACTTGTATATATATTTCCCTCACAAAGGAGAAAGGATGAGGAATTTCCAAAATATCAAATAGGATGATACAATTGCGGACATGGGAAGAATCATGTCAAGGATTTATATAGCCTTGGAAAACAAGAAAGAAAAATATCAATCTCATATGATTGAAGTAGAAGGTAAGATTGATAACCACCCCATAGCCATTTTAATTGATTCTGGAGCTAGCCATAGTTACATATATCCTAATATTGTTGAGATATTTCATTTACAAAGAAGAAAACATGGTAAACCTTGGTTGGTTTATCTAGCCACATGAGCTAAAAGAATAATCAATGAGTTGATTAAGAATTGTCCAATGGACGTGAATGAACTCAACACAAAGACAGATTTGAATATCATACCTTTGGGTTCATATGACTGTTTAATTGATATATATAGCAAGGGTATGGAAGATACCAACATTTAGACAAGAGTTGTGGGAGTCATGACCATTGTAGTTGGTTACTATGTACAACAAAGTAACAATTATAGGAATAAGAAGCATAGAGAAAGAAATAAGGTAAAGGATGACATCAATATGCATATGAATCTAAGGTGAGTTTCTTAACCCTTGAATATAGAGAAAGGGAACTAAGTAATAATAGTTGCAAATAAAAAAGTGGTGGAGATAGGTTTTGTAAGGAAAATTTTCCATGGAAAAAGAGAACAAGAACCTCATTATGTTACACATGACACACAATTGTAAGAAGAAACGAAGAGGACGATAAAATATTTATCAAGAAGTTGGTGAAAGGAGTATGTGAGCCTCTATAAACCATTGATTTATTATGAAACATAAAATAAATTGATGGAAACCATGCATATAAGGATTCTATGTGCTTATGTTTCATAGATGTTAAAGGGAATTCATGTAAGAATTCTCTCATTCGAAATTTGATATCTAAATTGATATGTTTATTTGATTTGAATGAATTTATGGATCCAAATGATATCCCACTTGGTGTGGTATAGGAAAAATCCATTGGACATATAAATGTTTTTTAATCTTTGAGTGTATTCATATGAAGAAAAAAAATATGTCATGTTGTTTTGGTTATGAGTTAATAAACAAGGTAGGTAAGGATATATAATCATGTTATAGAAGTGAATGCTAGGAGATCTAGTCATGTATGAGGAAATAATGTGGTTGGATGTGGAAAGGATATATCACTACACAAGTTCCTAATGGTCTCCCTACTTGTATTGGTGTCGTGGATTGTAACATTCTTACCAACACTAGGATAACATGTAGAGTGGAAGGGTTTCATAAGGAACTATAAAGAAGATAAATGAAATGCCTTCTAGTATGCTTGAGGGACTATTTAGTAAAGAAAGGGTACATACCTTGTGTTGCATTGGGATATATAAGAAGGTGTCCATATGGTTGATCAAGTGTTAGGGAGGTGGCTAGGTGATGTGTTGAGGGATTTTATAGACCTCCCAAATAGTCATGGTGGAATACATGACATAGGAATATGGTTTTCCTAAATCAATGCAAAGATACATTGAGTAGATGTGCATGGATAGTTATGAAAGTGTGAAATTTGTGGATATGCACACATACAATTTGGCATATAATATTGAATACATTATGTCAATTCATGATTGTGTTATGTTCCATTGAAATTAATATGTTAACAACATAAATAATGTAATTGCAACTAACTCATAAATTTTGAGATCATTTTAAGAGTTCTTGTGGATGTAATGAAATAAATTCAATCCAAAGTAGTCATACTTGGATGAACTACATGAAATCTCTATCAATAGATTAAAGTTATGGAAAAATGTTGACTGCTCAAAGAAATAAATATTAGGAAGAATTCCATTGTGATGACACTAGAACCTTGTGGTTGCCTCAAGTTATTGATTATACATTGTGAGTGGATGCATGGTAGTAAGTTGACACTCTCCTTGAATTTAAAACCTTGGCAACATGGATCACCAGAGAGAATATTTATCAGAAAGGGGATGCCTAAGCTTGGAAGGGTGAATGCAACGAGGAAGAGACAACTTAAATAAATATTTCATGAAAAAATGTTAATGTGTCATGATGGCTAGAATCAAGAAGGATGTGTTAGAAATAATAATGAGCTAAAATATTGGAAATGGAAACATTTTGAAGTGGACAAATATCCATATAGATAACTATTGAATTAGGATTGCATACTTATTTTTGAATACATACTTAAATTATGGATTTGAGAAATTTTATGAATAAGATAATTGTGAATTATTTTTACATATAATAATAACTATATGAAACTCCCCCACCCTCACATGTTTTCAAAAAAATATTTATCACTAAAACATTCTTTAAAGGGAATACAACTTATTTTCATCTCTAGGTCTTAGTCAAGGCCTCTACACCTCCATAATTTGTGAAAAAACACTTAACGTTGCCTGTAATACCACTTGGAGGTGAAATACCCCATAGAGATAGCGTGTATAATGGTTTTGTTATCACTCCGTAAATTTCTTTTGGTTGAGGAAGCAAGTCACAAAGGTAACCAAAAACCAACTTGAGGCTGGAAGCTCGCCCTTCCAAGCAGAGAGGGATATTTCTCTTCAAATCAATCACTAAAAGGATTGATTTGGAATTTTATCCAAAGGATAGATCTCTAAGGCAAGATTGAATTTATAGAGTTGGTGGCAAGGTGGGTAGAAAGTCCATTGGGAAATGGAGTCACTAAAAGGTCATAAATTAGTGACAGTTTACTGGACATTTGGTGAATTCAAAGGTGACTGATCAGAGGCAAGGTACAAAGCACTTATTTAGGCCAATTAAATATCATTGTAGATTGAAGATTACAAAGAAAACAAATAAAACCTTAGGGAATCTATGGATGAATCCCAAGGTGATTACAACAGAAAGATAACTGAAAATACATGCAACGAAGCATCAAATACATATGAATTATGATACATATACCTCACATTAACATAAATAAGAAGACATACCGCATAAATGGATTAAAACAAGAATACAAATACTGTAGGATCACATGCATAATGAAACACAATCACATGTATCTCTGGAGTCAAATTTCAGGTGCAACAATGTAGAAAGTAACAGTAAACACCGCCACTCCCCCTTCACTTGGAAAAGGAAATGAATCTTGTTGAGGCAAAGCTTATGCCAAATTTTTACCTCGTCACAGGATTGTAGACTTACCTTGACATTTGGAATTTGATCTCTGTCACCATCAATTGACATTCATTTTTTATTTATCATTTTCTGAGTAGACTTAACAAGTGTTTAACATTTGGTGTTTTAGCAAAAATAGCTCTCTGTGATAAACCTTCAGGGTGCAGGGTTTTACCATGGCGATCTCTACATGTGGAAATTTCATTTTAATGTATGCTTATAGGGAACATTGTTCACTTATTATCGAAACCCTGCGACATTTGCATGATCATCTGGACACAATAAGATTCCTAATGAATGAGACAAGGATATCCCTCAGTGGCACCTGGCGATACTCCTTTTTTTATCTCTCTGTGTACTTCTAAGCACTGCATTTTTATTCTGCACATGATCGAATTTATCCCACATTTATAAAGGAAAACATTTTATTTGTGTCTAAATTCTCCAATATTCTCATGTTATATCAATGCGTAGTGCATAATAGAGGTTTGATGGTAAATTTAGCTTAAAAAACCAAATTTTATCACAATTATAAAACGTTTTGCCAAAAGAACACCAAAATCAAATGTAGTACATTTAAAAACCACAAGTTTTCCCTGAAAATAACCTTGATCTTGCACACAATCCAAAAAACACAATCACCTCTTTTCAACCCATTTTGTCCAAATTACTAAATTTTTACACGAATCTACAAAAAATTTAGCATGTAATAATAGGTTGGAGGCCTTGTTTAGAGTGTTTTACATCTAGAAAATTTATTTTTTTGCAAGACCTTTGTTTCCCTTTATGACGATTCTTTAGGTTCCTGGACTCATCACTGTTGTCCAAAACCAATTAATGGAAATGATATCCCATTTAGAGTCCAAATGTCTCATTGAAATGTCCTATATAGTGTTTCAATGAATCTTTCAAAATGTTTGAACCTGCAAAGGTTTGTTAAATTCCTAAGGCCATTGTTGTCCTTCCCTAACCATTGTCAAGACCCAAACACCCATCAATGTTACTGAGAAACATTATAATATCACTTGGTAAACCACTGACAATCAAAATACCCCTAAGAGAGGGAATGTTTTGTGGGTTGTAGGTGTTTTTCATAGTTATTGAGCTTGAGAACATTCATTTAGGGAACAAGGTGCTTGTTGTGCTTCCCTTACCTTCATTATACCTCAAGACCCATTCTTGGTTCACAACTAACCTAGTCATGGTGCCAATATCCCACTTAGAGGGAATTGGTACCCTATAAAGTCATATGTGGTGGTTCGAGGACTTGTCCATGGTGCTTGAGCCCAAGAAGTAAGGTGAAAGGATGGAGGATCATGTTTCTCTATGTTATCTATGTTCAAGGACCCATCCATGATGTCAGAGACCTAATAATGTCACCCATATTCAACTTGGAAGCCAAAAACACCTTTGAGAGTTCTCATGTCATGATTTATATGTCTTGTTCATGGTGCTTCATATCAAGAAGGTTCGATTAGGGCTTAAGGTAGTAGTTTCCCTCCTAACCAAGTTTATTCCTTAACACCCATTTCTATTGCACCTAACCTACTCATGGCTCTTGTATCTTAATTGGAGGATAAGAACCCCCTATAAAGTTTCAATGTGTTGGTTTAATGATCTTTTCAAGGCCCCCAAGATTCATAAGTTTCAACAAAATCTTGAGGAGCTTGTTTTCATTAGTTGATGATGGTTAAGGCCTTGCGAGCCATCCATTGTATGAAAAACCTTTTAGTTGTGTCCATATTTAACTTGAATGAAAAAGACACCCTAGAGAGGTGTGACTCTATGTTGTTTTCATGGAACTAGATTATGAGAAGACTTGTTTGGGACCTAAATGCCTTATTTTATTACCATGATATTGGTTGGACCCAGAGACCCTTTCCTAGTGATTAATACCTATTCATGGCACCCATATATCTATAATATTTCAAAGATACCCAATCAGAGTCCTATGTGGTGGTTCGAGGACATGTTCATGGTGCTTGAGCATGATAATCTAAGTTTACAGATTAAGGTTGTTGTTTCCCTCCATTGACCATGGTTAAGGGCTTGAGGCTATTGTTTCCCTACTACAACCATGGTCAATACCTCGAGACCCATTCCCGGGGCACAAAACATCTTAATGGCATCAATATCCAACTTCTAGGTCAAATATGTTTTGGTGAGGGCTAATTTCACACTTTATAGGTGTTGTTTATGGTGTTCGAGTTCAATAAGATTCAATTAGGGTTAAAGGATATTGTTTACCCCATTCACCATGTTTATGCCTTAAAACCCATTTCCACTGCATAAAATGTAACACCCCATTTTTTACCCCTAGATTATAAATGTGTGTGTATGTATACCTCTGTAGAATTTACTAGTCAAATCATTGGGCGGAGGGGGTCCCTTGTCCCACAAAAAAGGGGGTCCAAGGGAAAATTCCACATGCCTATAATCCTATGTCATTTTCCTAAAGTAATTTTTCATTACCATATAATCCTCCTTTGACTTATTAAAACCAATCATTAAATGCATGTAGGAGGTTGGTGGGGGTATATGATTTCAGACGAGAGGGGGGATGAAAAGGGGGTCCAAAGGGAAACTCCACATGCATATAATCCCATGTCATTTTCCTAAATTAATTTTCCATTATTGTATATCCTCCTTTGACTTATTAAAACCAATCATTGAATGCATGTAGGAGGTTGGCGGGGGAGTCATCTCACCTAGTTATTGAATCATGGGCCAAGTACAGTCTTGATGGGATTTATCTAATTGAATGCATGTAAGAGGTGTCTGAGAGAGCCATATAACCTAGTTAAGACAACACATGTTGAGTACAATGATATTTAGGGAATCATGAGATTCAACCATGCATGGAAAAAAAAAATTGAGTAGGGCAGAGAAACTTTTATAGTTAGCAAGAGGAGGAAAAATGGTGTTGAGTGCTAGGAAGAGAGAGGAATCCATAGTAGGTGTTGAAGACAACTGGATGGATATATGAAATATGCTCATAATGAGGTTTCCATGCCTATAAGTGAATTTCTATTCAGAAATTACTCAAAGGAGCATGAACAAATGTTGTTGTGAGAACTCTTGTTATGACTGGATTTCTTGGAGCCCCCATCTGAGAGATTCATGGGTGGTTGTGATAAATCCCTAGAGGGGATGGAGATTTTATGAGGGAATATGGTGCAAAGAAGGAAATATCATCCCTTGGGTTGTGCAAATTGATGGGGAATATAGTTGTGTGGTTGGAATTGTTGTAGGATTCATGTCACTGTGAATTTACTTGGTATTGGGCTATTATAGTGGAAATTAACCATCCATATGAGCATGTCCATCTGTGTGGAATCATAGCCCCAACTCAAGGGTGACCGTCTTCTGAGAGAATTGGAGCAACAAATTCTATGGTTGGGTGGAACATTAGTCATTTGTAGCCAATTGTGTAAATATTGATAACGATAATTGTTCTAGCCACTATGTTTAATTGATGTATAATTTCTACTTTGTGTTTTGTTTTTATGTGTGTGTAAATGTTGTTGTTTGCATTCATGAAATTAAAATTATGAATAGTTGCATGAGGATTTTAATTATGTTGCATGCATTCATTTTTAAATGGTATCAAAGTTATAAAAATATTGTTTTGGTTAGTGATGTTCTGAGCAAGGGAATTGGGTACATTACAGATTGGCATTAGAGTGAAGGTTTCAACACCATACCTATATGGGCCAAAGACCAGTTTCAATCCACATTGAATTTGGGGAAAACAATAAATTTGGAGTGAAATCCCTGATTTTTGGGTGAAATCGTAAGTTTAATTTAGTTTAGGGATGATTACTTAATGGATACAATTGACAATTTTATGAAGGAAGGATCGAATTTATTCATGCAAAGCTAATTCTAGAGCTTTCATGGAATATGTGTGTAAAATTTTCCTTAAAAAATTAGATATACCCATCAATGACGTAGATACCATTTGATATTGAAATCAATGGCTTAGATTCATCTTGGATTTGATTAAAATTTATAAGTTAAATGAACTGATGAAAACCCAATTTTATTTTCCCGCCAAAAAGAAGAGTTGGTAAAGGGTCACTAAAGAAGAGTTGGGTTAGATTACCGAAGAAAAGTTTATTTTGGCCACCGATGAGAAGTATGTTTCAATCAATAAAGATATAAACTTGAGTTTTTCGTAGACAAAAAAATTGAGTTTGATGAAGGATAAAAAGCCAAGTCCATCGATGAGAAAATTTTGTAAGTCGATAATGAGGAGAATAATTTCAAAGTTTGGCGATAAGGGAATTTTGTAGCTTTCCAAAGTGTAGTTTTGATTTGTATTTATGAGAAGAAAGAAATGAATATATATTATTAAAATATGATTAACACATAATAACAAAGATACAGTAAAATTGGTTTTCTATTCAATAAGGAAATAAGCTGAAATTGTAAAATGCAGTGGAAAACAAGCTTGTTGGAATGGTGGCAGCTTACCTCTGAGAAGAGATGTGACGGCTGTGCTCATTCACAAGAAGATGATTAAAATGAGGCTTTGAAGGAATTTTTACAATAAAAAAGAATGTCAAAAACCCTAGACATCCAAAAACCTAACCCTAGGAAATGAAGCCCCAAAAGTCATTTGGGCCCCGTTTGGGTAAGTTAGTGCATCAACTTCCCGAGGTCATAACGTTTGCATACGATCTCTGTTTTAGGCGCATGATAGCCCGTTGGAAAGGTCTAAATGAGAAGAATGATTTTTGATTGGCATAAATAATTTCCTTTGGCACTCAAATGGGCCCAAAATCCCCAAAACAACGTCGTTTAGGGCCTCAAAACGGCCCCAGAAGTCTGGAACCCAAAAAACTATTAAAAACTGCCAAGGTGGAAAACTGTTTTTTGAGCCAGTGGAATAGGTAGGTGGCCACTGATATCCACCTGGATCAATTCTACCTACTTAGGAAGGAATGGTCTCCATTTCTTTGAGTTCCCCCATCAGATGAGGAAATTTCTGTTGAATTTGGCCCTGGGTGAGCCACTTTCCTTGGTGCAGGAGCTGCCCTGCTTTGACGAATCGATAAATCTAGATCCTTTGTTGTCAATTGCCTTTGATTTGTGTGTCCAAAATATGATCAATGGATGCCTATTGCACGCAGTCACGGTTGAGTTCAGTTGGTTTCAACTTTTCTGTTGTCTCTGAGGTGTCCAATAATGGTGAGAAATGTGGCTGAAGGAGAGCCATGTTGAAGACTAGATGTAGACCAAGGAAAGGGGGAATGTTGAGCTCAAAATCATTGTCACCCACAAACTTGGTGATGATGTATGGCCAATAACGGAGTGGGATAAGATTTCGATGGGGCCATGTAAGGTGTTCTTTCTGCAAGTGCAACCAAACTTTGTCGCCCACCTGAAACTTATGTGGCACCCGATGTTGATCATGGCGTTGTTTGTAAT
>SNQJ01S0075904.1:15063-31176 GCA_010110895.2 Picea sitchensis
CCAACTTCTCATGGCCATAACTCTCTAACCGTGAGGAGTTATGTGATGTTCCACATACCACCGGAAATGGAATGACAAGTACTATTCATCTAGGATGGTTTGCCTGACAAATTCATTGTCCTTCATCTCATTATTCCACAATTAAGCATGGGTTCTCTTACTCCGCAAAGCGTCTTCCCATGAGGGATTTCATCATAAGGGGACCACTTTGGATTTCATCCATCTTTACTTCTTATCAACCATGATAAGAAAATAATGAGTCATCTTTACATCAAACAATATTGGGTCCATTACCCAAACCTTTGTGTTGCGGGGCTTTCTTCAAGGTTTGAAATCAATGACAACCAACCTTAATCAACACAATCACACAAGAATTTGATGAAAATATAACTTGTCTCTGGTCCAGAAGGACTTCTCAATTAAAGGTAGCTCCAAAATAATTATTAACAAAATAGAAAAGAGAGTTTCTTGCAACAACCATCGACCCTTAACTAATCTGTCGATGCTCTTATTTATCAAATAAAATTAACTAAAATAATAGCTAAAGTGAATTTAAGAAAAAACAAAATCTCCACGTGGCGTTCTCTCCTAACATTTTTCTCACAGTCATCTCAAAATATCACTTAAAAGGGTGAGTCTTCTCATACTCTGACCAAGTGATGAACAACTCCTCGCAGGTGTTGGCGTATGGAAATCTGTGTTGTTCCATCGGGGCCACTTAAATATCTCTTATCTCTATCGCATGTGCTCGATACTTCACCAGACTAGTGTTAGCACTAGGAATCACCTTCAGATTGCTTGGAAGGAAAGCCCAGTACCCATCAGGTTATATGTGAATGTAAAAGAGTTTTGAGGGGTCAAATGGATAAGACTCAAGATGATAATGTTCCAACTCAGAAATCAAGGCTAGAATTCACGAGAAATCAAGGTCTTGGCTAACTTCAATCAGTAATTGGGAGTAAGTATGAACATAGGGAAGAATTCAGTGGGAGGAATGTAGGGGTTGTTGTAAACATCAGGTTTGCAAACAACCTAAGGAAGAAAGATTCTTAACACAAGATCTTCTTGAGTTCAGAACTTAAGGACACTAAAGAAACATCATGATAACATAATAATCAAACATACACCATAATATCACCACAACCGTTCATGTGAATCATTCAAAGCATGAACACTTTAGCATCAGAAGCAAATAAGTTGGAAAGAGAAGTTGATTTCTATTAACTTGTTAGCCTCTTTCTCATATACAATCATTAAGTCTTAGTATTCCACCTTTGTATATTTTACATACTAGGATATAGTTGTTATCCTAAGTATGTTTCTATATTCCTATATTGTCTCATCCTACCTTATCTCTCGATGAGGTGTCGATATGAGAACAATTGAGGTGGTTTCATTATTGTATTATATATTTGTATCATTAAGATGAATACAATGTTGAGAATTATGGCTTGAGGCCTTTTCCGCCAATCTTCTTGTCCTAATATTCTTATGCTCAATTTCTTCAATTGGTATCAGAGCTCCTATGTTCTTAAGGGCCTGGTAATTCCATGATAGTTTTTCATGGAAAGTTTGATTTCAGAGCATGGTGATGCACATTTGGTGAAGAGGAGATTTCAGCATCGAAAGCTCTTGGAAAACTCCATCGTCGCATCGATCATTTGATTGGTATGTCAATTGTTTAGTTTTACAAAGGAAAATAATAATATTTGTTTTAGATCTATCACTGAACTCAAGTTTTATATCTATCATCCTCTTATTGGTCAATTCTCTACAAGTTTTGGTCAAGTCATTGCAAATTTAGATCAGTCCATGCATCTCTAGTCTAGGTTCGAACACGGATCTGTGGGATAACAGATCACGCTGGATACCAGATCGCTTCAAATTGTAAATAACAGATCACACCAGATACCAGATCCCTTTGTAAAGGGTTGATCATTTTATTGTTGAAGATAGATATAGATCACCCTCCAGAAATATTGCAATGATTGTGCATCATGGTCATGATTGTGGATTTTATCTAGCATTGGCGGAGACTCAGATCTAGCACCAGATCATGAGATCATTGAAGATAAGATCATGTGGACGCCATCTTTATTAAAGACTATGTGATCGATGCACAAAGGCAGAATATCCTTCGAGTGGAACGGATCTCTTTTGCTTGACTAGGCGATTTACTAAGGAAAATGAATGTGTGAAGAACCTATGGAATCGCCTTGATATTCTGAGCCATGTTGTTATGTAATGGGTATTCCAAAAACTTTGTAAAGAACATCGACATATTTGAAGAATATCTTATCCAAGGAAGTCTGCGCAGATAGATTCGATCATCCTCGTGCTTTTCAGAATTTCCCAGAATGCTTTAGCGATTCTGGTGATAGAAGCAATTGGATTCGTGCTTTAGCGATTTTGAATGGTGTGGCATGAGTTTTCATTTTCTCAGTAAATTAAAGAATCCTCATCTTTTTTCTTCCTCCGGATCAGTTGAAAGAAGCCGCGTGGGCATCATGGCGTTCATTAGCATTGTGTGTTGTGTTAAATCTCTGTCACTAGTGTTGTCACGAAGTTCTTTGGCCACGTGGGCATAATATTCCATATCAACTTCATATCACTATTATAGTCTTCTATATGAATGGACTTGGGCATCCACTTATCAGTTGCAGTGTTTGCAGTGTTTTGTTTTTGTGTGTGCTTGGGGTTGGGTTTTCTGGAAGCCATGAGAGTATAAAATTGACTCATTTCAATTCTGAATTCTTGCATGTCTGCACTGCGTTCTTTTGCCAACACACTCACTTTTACTTTTGACAACAATCTCAAGCGATCCTTCACGCAATCTCAGATAATGAATGGAGGAATAGTTGGCATTTATTAGCAGTTGTTTTCCTGCTCCTGTTCTTCGTGGGTGAGCATATCTCAGTGATTGAAGATTCATTCTTTCCAGCGATCCAGATATGATTTTGCACATGGTCCAGCTCCAATTCCAGAGCACCAGAAACCCCACGTGTTGGTGCCTCCATGTAGGAACTCTTCTCACTCTCCAATGATCTCAAAGATCTCCTCATCAACCATTTGCTTAACAAACATGAGCGGTTATGACAAGTTGTTATAGATTGCAGTCTTTGGGGGGGCACATGATTTCTACCTGCCCACGATATTCTACGCTAAGATCTCCACATGCCTCTAATGGTTGTGTGCATCAACGTATATATTTTAAAATATTATATGCCAAAAATTAAATCAATTTTTTATTGGCATTGGGAATTATAAGGAAAATACAAAATATTAAAGAGTTTTTTTTTTAAGTGAACATTTCAAGGGGGTAACTAGAAGATCATTGTATTTTAAAAGTAAGATTTTATTTGAGGGGATGAGTGAAGCATTTTTTTGCACCATTTTGTAATTATTACTAAGAACTAAAGTGCGAGTAAAGAATCATCTTTAAAATAAGCATTTAATCTAATTGAAGTATTTTATTACGTCAAAGGCTAACAAAAGTCTACTTGAAAATTTGGCGAAATTTGGAGGAAAACCTTTGGCTTTAGATTTGGCCACCATTTTCATTGTAAGAATGATAACATAATAAAATCATTTTGTTTGGTTTTTGTGTCCAAGATGCGCCCAAAATTGAATAAGGGGATCTTAGGTACACTTTGTGTTGTGTGGGATTGGATTATTCTTAATGTTGCTCTTTTGTGTCTAGTTTTGGCACTTAAAACATAATCTTACAAAGCAATCATAGACACACTAAAGTACAAGGAAACTTAATGCAATTCGAGCACATTAAGACTGGAGATTCACTATGAGTGGAATGATCCTTGGCAATGGTCATCAACTGCCAAATGATTATATAAGTCTTACCAAAGAATACAATCTCAAGTAAAGATGTGTCTTGCACCAAATAGTGAAATGGGTATATAACTTCAAAGTGGTCCCCTTATGCGTATATTTCAAGCATGCCCCTCATGGGATGAGATAACATGTGGTTGTTTTCACGTGTCCACTTTGAGTTGTACACAAATGGAATAATAGTGAAACCCTCATGCATATTAAGTGGGGGAGTTCAAAATTCCAATGATGATGGTTTATGAAACCACTTTTGGTCTCTCCTTTCAGCTGACAAAGGGGGGAATTGATCATGGAAGTGATGATACTATAATACTGTAATAGTATTTCAACAACAGTTTATCCTCACAAAAAGGAACCATCTTCAAAAATGGGGCTCACCTTTCACCAACTACTTTGTTACCTTGACACTTAACCTGACACTCTTCCTTGGGGAAGGACGATCCTCCTTTGGCACAACGGGATTCTTCTTTTTAGCAGTGACAGGATTTTTCAATGGAGTTATGCTCTCCTTGGTTTTTGGTGTCTCCTTTTCAATAGCAACTTCAACCAATACCTGCAAGTTCCTTTGAGCCACTTCATCTTGAAAATGTTGCAACTCTGCTTTGAGCTTCCTGTTCTGAGACTGAAAGCCTATGTTCTGCCTGTAAAGTTTTTTGAGTTTCCTATGGAGAGGTTGGGCCTTTCTTGTTGCAAACCTTGCTAGGTCAAGAGTGTGGTTGTAGCCATCCATGATTTCTTTCATTTTAACCCTGTCAGACATGGCTTTTGTTTTCAACTGAGCCACCTTTTTCCTAGCATCCCTAAGTTGCCTGATTAATATTTTGAATGTCTGGATGTCAGGTGGAGTAGTTACATGAACATTCTCAACATGTTTTTTCATGGTCTCCTCTTCCTACTGCATAGGAATTGCCTTATCTATCTCATCAATATTCTTGATACCTTTGCCTTTATCTTTCTTCTTTTGCACAGGGGTTTCTTCTTTCTTCTCCACAGGATTTTCAATGCCTTTACTTTTCTTATTTTTTAGGATAGAAGCTTTTGGTAGGGACTGTTCTTCAAAAACCTCTTTAGGAGTTGATGATCTTGTGAAGGTTTCTTGACCTTGGTATTGGCTGCTAGAGGAGATGAGGAGAAGTGTAGCTTCTTCCCTTTCTTTGTTGCAGTTTTAGTAGTAGAAGGAACTTCTTCTAACTCTGGTGGAGGAGGGGGTGAAAAATCTCTTTGTGGGGAATGACAAGCTTCCTCCTCAGTTCCTGTGACCTCCTTGATGACCTTTGAATATTGAACATGAACTCTTATCTTTCTCTTCTTTATGTTACCTTCTTTAGCAGCACTGGTGGATGATAAAGGGCTTGGTTTTTGCGATTGAGGAGTGGCTACTATATCCAACTTGAATTGAGAAGCAATAACAAAATGTTCCCGTGAGATATATTTCTTACCCAGTTCTTCAGAAAATAGCATTCTAATCAATCCAGAGTGGAAGATGCTAGTATCCACATCCTTATACTTGGATTGAATCATGTCTGACATCTTACCTATGCTCCTTAGCAAATAGTAGGGAATATTCATTTCAATTTTACCAGTAAAATGCAGCAGAAGCCTTATATGGTACTGGTATAATGTGTTGAACCTCCCTTCACATGTAAAGTATCTCTGAATAATTCTCAATATCTTGTAAAAAATCTCAATCAGCTGATTCCTTGGCACACCTTTAGACAGATCACTAGCTTGATGTTCAGGCTTAAGGAAATCTTTGGCATAGGTTGCATTCAAAGCCGTGGTTGTAAACAATTTCTCACCTGTGATAGGGATTCATGTTGCAGCTGAAATAGAGGCCTCGGTCACCTCGAATTATAAATCCCCTACCTTGGTATTTTTTCCATCAAAATGTAAGGAAAACTTCATTGTCACCTTAGGATGACCTCTTTGCATACTCTGGCAGAAAGAGAGGCATCCCACCCTTTGAAAAACTTCTCTTGTCATGGGCTCTGTCTCAAAAAGATGCATATCCACAGGTTCAGTTCTAACTACCTTTCCCCCCTTGTGTGACTTCTTCATTTGAGGAGTCTCCATAGCTTAGGATGAGATATTCTTATGGCTATGGGGTGGTAATGACCAAGATGACCTAAAGTCAAGCTTCAAATGGACAAGGATGCACTTTTACAAGAACTTCCCTTAAACCAGACTGATTGGTGGTAAGATAAACTTGGTTGTGGAAATCCATCCCTTGGATTTATGAAGGTATTGAACACTTATAAAATGAGAGGGTACTCTATAATTGGCCTTTGAAACTGGGTAGAAAATGCTCGATTCAAGTGTCAAAGGAAGCAGGGGAGACACAGTGTGGTTAAGCAGCGCCTCTAGGTAGCGCACTGCGTATGCAGAGGGTAGAATTGTTTAGATGTTGTGATCTCAGTAGCTATGGTGGGCAGCTGTATCAGACTTTGACATACAGGTAGTGAAATTTACAAGTTTGAAAGGAGAGGAGACAAGGATAGAATGGTGGGAGGAAATGTCTCCTTCAACTATGCAAGCTCGATAATCCAAAACTCTGAGCGCTAACTCTCTTTGAAAATTATGTGCATAGAGGGAAACACGGGATACCTGTGGAATATAAATTTGTTTGAAGCCTCAGGGAGATTTTAGGAAGAAGTCATGAACATCCTAGCCTCTGAATCTACCTCAACATCGGATCTAGTAGCACTGTTGTCGACTGGTCAGAACTAGGAATTTGCGTATCACAACAATCTTGAGTTTTTCAAAATCACAAACCATTATTAGAGCTCGTAAATACGATATCTTGAAGGCATATTTTACCCAACTCATAGTGTTGAAAACAAGGAAGATGACATCAGCATTGTAATCATAACTCAGGGTGGAAAATCATGAACAGGAAAGGCACTACGGAAACTCCCGATGAGTGGGCAACGCTCCATTTCAAAAAATGATTGGAAAGGTAAGAAAAGGACAGAAAGGCATGGCTATGAGGGAATGAATGAGGAAAATGATTTGTCAAATCAATATATTCATGGAGAGGATTGATCCTAGTGACAAATCATGAGGGGGGATCAAAGTTAAGTCATGAACAAAAATGGTCCTAAGTCCAAATTCACATGAGGATCAAAACATAAGTCATGACTCAACACTTTATTTATCAAGGGGTCCTAACAAACACAATTTTAAAAGGGGTGAAATTTAAAAAATTAAAATCTAAGGCTTAGGAAGAGATGGAAACAAACTAAAAAACCCAAGGAAACTTAGTGTGATAGCAATTGGTACTTAATTGTTGCATCATAGCCTGAGCTTTGATCGGGTGTTCCGTAAATTTATGTACCTGACTTGGCACTGTGTCCACCACCTTTTCCAGTCTTTTGACCCATGATGCATCTTTCTTGGTGTGCGATTTGACTATGTTGCACAAGTCGACAAAGTCATCGGGTGTTGCAAAATTGGGAAGTTGATCTCTTTCATCACCCGATTGATCTTAATCCAGTGTTTCTCACACTTGGCCCATTTCTCTTGAATTTCTTGGTGTGGTTCCCGAGACATTTTCACCCAATACTCGGCCAATTTATTTATGCGATCAAGACTGCTTTCGTTCAACACCCGAATGTCGTGTTCTTATTTATCTCGGCCCTATTGCACTGCACCAATGTAGTCGACTCTCTCCACATCTTCCTTTTCTTTTTCATACCACCCCTCCATATCCTTGCACGTCGCGAGTTACATGAGAGTATCTTCCTGGAGCTCGGCTATCCCTTTAGTGAATAGGTGTCGCTCGTCTGTGAACTTGCTATAGGCCTCCTTGAATTCATTCCTTAGGTACACTGTGGCCTGAGTGGTGTCCTGATAGTACTTAGCCACGTGACCCAAATGTTCTATCTCTTTCAGGGTGGAGGCCATCTCTTTTTCATCTCTTTTAGCTCTGTCCAGGGTGGAATCTGAGATCTCCATCCCCACACCGATAAGCTCGGATGTTCTGGCATATTATGTGTTTATCAAATTTTCCTTTGTAGTGATGAGGATGGAGTGATCTAAAGTAATCCTCCTTTTCTTGGTGGTTTGCTAGATGATAGCCTTCCTTTTCATATCATAAGATATAGCATGTATGTCGGCTACCTATTCCACAGGTTCGAGAATCTGTTGATCCCCCCATGTGAGTGTATTTCCCAGAATCCCGGTGGTATGTACTTGTTCAATATTGGGTTCTTGAACTGTCTCATTAGGCTCAAAAGGCCTGGCCTCTGTCTGTCACTCATCGGGTGTTTGAGTACTGATTGAAATAGAGGTGTCAGGGATAGACTCTATACTTACCTGTTCATCGACCGTTGAAACGTTGATTTCCTGCTGCAAGGCTCTTTACTCTGACTCGCCCAACCCCGGATCATCCTTCAGACTATCCACTTGGGTCTCCAGCACATCGGTGTAACATACCCACTATGGCATAATATATTTTTCTCCTTTTTCTCGAGGGACAGAATCCCCGAAGTCCTACGAGGGCCTAGTGCAGTCTATCTCGTCCCTTGTCCACCTCCATGTGATCATTGGTTACAACCACAGGCTAAGAAAACTAGGCACCTTTTCGCATTTCATGACTCAGCGATATAGGTGCGTCAAGTCTTTCAACTCTGCAAACCCCAAAATCTGAAATCTCACCTTCGAGGAGATCGACAGCTGTGAGTCTCCCCCTGCTCCGACGGTCCTGGTCGTATCAGGATTTTGGTAACCGAGAGTTTGTAAATCAAGAGAGTCGATTCTTTCGACTCTTCAAACCTCGAAATCCGAAATGGGCGAAGGTACTCAGCTCCACCCTTGTCTCGGTGTCATGTCACCTCTGGCTAGGATGCAAGTCTCAGCACCTATCTCTTTCAGGTTTCGTGACTTCGCAATTCCTGTTGCAAGTGTTCCTTACCTTTTGGAATGTCGAACCTCGAAACACGATATAGGTCAACAAGGTGTTGACTCCTTCCCTGTGATGAGAACATGCCACTTGTCACCTCCACGTGGCCCTTGTTATGGGATGTCCCACTTGTCATCCACGTGGCTCCTACATCTGGGATGTGCCACCTATCCACCTGAGCCGTCGGCTTTCGGGGCTCAAGAGAACAGCGAACTTCCATCCCCTTCTCTCTACAAACCCTGAATTCCAATACACGGGTTCTTGTACGAGATCCAACAATCCAGATTATTTCAGAGTTTTCCCTGAACTCGAGACACTCACCACGCGTCTCCTCCGATGGATGGTATAGACCCTTTCAGGACTCCTCCTTTCTACCACAAAGCGCGTCGGGGTTTTGGGCACTGGGATTTTGCGACTTGCGAAAATGAGGGATCTTGCCCTTGGGTTTTCTAGGTGTCGAAACGTCAAAACCTATTCACTCTATACTGATTTAGGGTTTCACATACAGGGATTTCATGACTTGTGAAGACAAGGGGTCTTTCCCTTGGGTTTCTCGGGTGTCGAAACGCCGACTGGCAGCCACGTGTCCTCTACAAATGGATGGTCCAGGTAACTCCCCTGGATCTTTGAATCTACGGTCCCGATTCCTTTGTTATTTGTGAAGGCCAAAAAGGGGTTGAGGCATTAGCACCTACATTCCTTCCTCCAATCTAGCAATCATGACAGACCTCAGATCCTCTGAAAGGATCTCTTCTGTTCATCTAGCAAATGAAAGGGTACTCTCTTTCAGTATTTGAAACTCTCTATCCTTCCTGAACTTCGTCAACTATGAAGGACTTGAGAGCATTGTGCTCTTTCTCCAGGACTTGACTCTTAGAAGAGTCTTCAACACAACTATTGCGCTCCTTCATCAAGGGGTTCTGGGGTTCTATTTGATTGCAGAGAGCCTATGCCTAATCGGCACTACCTCTCATGAACTTAACGAACTTCGTCCTCCAAGGGACTCAGGACGACTAGGCGAGTAAACCATCATACATGCAACTATGCCTAAGATCGACGAGCTCACAGTTCGTGGCTCTAGCTTAAGACACTACAGAACTCCAGAATTTATGGGAACAAGTCATGTCCAAACCCTATAATTCCTTTCTTGCCTGATTATACAACTCAGTAGAAAATAGAAAGGATACAGTATATCCATTAAGCATTCATTCACATTCCTGAAAGAAAGCACAGCATACCAATTCATACACCGTTACAACTAAATTACAGAGGGTCAGAATTCACTTATCTATTATAGGTTGCCGCCAACCAATTGACTGTGGGTGTTTGTCCTTCCACTAGACCATAGGCTCAGAGGCATTCAATATTAACACTCTTTCCACCCTCATGCCAAGCCATGATATCACCAGGGAACTCTCACTCTTCTCGAGGGTTCTCTCTCTGTTTTCAGTTTCTGTTCGGGTCCTGTTTTCTGCAACTCAGAGCTTTCTCGCTTGCTTGTGGCCTCGGTGAGGTTTCTCAGACACCCTTCAACATCAAGCTCATGGACTTCTATTTTTGATTCACTGGGGAGATTAACGCCTCTACCTTGGGAGCTTCCACCATCTTCTGGTGTCCCCCTCTCTTGTTGCCTCCGTGTATATAATTGTCAGCTTCCTTCTGTCAGAAGGAAGCTCAGGTCCACCTGGTCTATCAAACCTTGCGGTACTTTAGGATGACTTCCTGCAGATATACCACGCTCCCATTCATGGGGGTGCTTGGTATTTCAACCACCGGTCCTTGCCTCATTAACTGATTTCTATCCCCTAGTGATATCATGGCCAGTACTTTCAAGGATTCACCCCCACAGTCAGTTATTGGCAACTCAAACAATAATAGATTTACATTTTTCTCATGCATTAGCATGGTAATTCCTATTTTATGATTAATTACAAATTGGGGGAAACAGGGTGTTACAACTCCCTTCCCCTTAAAGGAACATCGTCCTCGGTGTTCTTTCTCAAAACACCTGTCATTCCTTCCTCATTCGACCACTTCAGAAGTCTTGACCTTTATCCTCGGTCAAGTCCTTTTTTAGGATTTGAGTCTTCGTCATCTTCCTTCAATAATTCTTGGACACAAGCATATTAACCACAATTTTGTGCGAAGACATCTTACTGTTTTTCAAAATTAAAAAGGAAAATTTCATAATCTTAGCACAATACTTATATGTGCAGTTTGTGGATCTGTATCCACATGGTAGTTTTGTTATCCAAGCTCATCGCTTTTCTTGACATATCCATTGGGTGCATGATTCAAATTCAATAGCTCAAAAGAGCTATCATGGTTTCATCTTCCTTGCGGTCACTCACCCTCCAGGCCCAGGCTCAGGCATCCCCTTCACTGCTATATAGTCCTTCGGGCGATCCATCTTGCCCTGCCAAGGTTTTCTCGCACATGAGGAATTTTGGAAACTCTATCGAGTATTAAAGTTGAGGTTTCCCTTAGACTTGCTCTGTCGAGGCGTCCCTCCGGCTTGTGTTACCTCAACACAATGTATGTCCGGTGATCATGACTTATCACGGGGTTCTCATGGATCAACAGTAGCTATGTTCATCGTTTTCAGCTATGACAGCCTTCATCTATCCTTTCAAGACAAATCTTTTATTCTCACATGTATCACAGGTACACAAGGTTCGTGAGACATCATTATAAATTCTAACTTTCATCATTCTATTGCAAATCTGTCACCTACAGATTTCCTATTCCACAATTTGTTTTCATATTTGTTCTGCACAGGAACCAGATTCATAATTATGGGACTTTCCTTCCCATAAAATTTTAGCTCAGCAGGAAATCAGTCTTCCTTATGGACTTACAACATTGCCATATCTAAGACTCCTTCTTCCTGCAATCATTCCTTAGCTAATCAAATTGTTAGCTCTCATGCACATACATTTTATTGCACCTTTACAACATCGTCACAACAATTTCATAATGGTGCATACTAACAATCAAATTCACTTTCTCAAAAGGAAATACCATTCCTTGCAGTTTGGCTCAGCAGGAAATTGGTCTTTCCTATGGGCTTACCTTACTACCATATCCATGGCCCTCTGCTTCCTGCAATTCATTCTTCAATCAGCCAAACAAATCGTTAGATTTTCCATGTATATATATATATATATATATATATATATATATATATATATATATATTCAAAACGTAATTCAACATTTCAAAGGGTTTTAACAAATGTGCCACTATCCATGGCCACATTCATACCCAATGCACTCTTGCATTGTTAT
Source organism: Picea sitchensis (assembly GCA_010110895.2). Lineage (NCBI taxonomy): Eukaryota > Viridiplantae > Streptophyta > Pinopsida > Pinales > Pinaceae > Picea > Picea sitchensis. Next base: position 27,097 of record SNQJ01S0075904.1, read on the forward strand.
TCAAGTTCACCACACTTTATGACCGGTTCTTGGCCATGGGGTGTTGGAATTTAAACAACCTTTTCCTCATATGGTTTATTCATTTTTCTTTCATTCTTACAGTAGGACCATACTGCCTGCTATAGGTTGATCACGATCCCAAATCAGTACACATGAACTCAAAAGTTTCACATGAATGCCTTTACGCATTCCTTGATTGTCCATGCATTCATGACATATTAGTTCATGAATTCTTCCAAGGGTTACAAACAATGTTTACTACCAGAGGTTCATACCTCCATCATTTAGGTCCTCCTTCATGAGTCATACCCTACTTGGGTATCCCAGGCATACCACTGCCTTTCAAAATTCATGCATAACACTAAGACAATAAAATATTTCAGAAGGGGTTCCTACCAAATCCCTTCATACCTTGTGCCACATAGGCACGAATATATTTATACCGGTTCTTGGCTGCTAGCACTCTCTCTCTGATATTATCCCGTCAGTGGTGCTCCATGGGGACTTTTAAAGTCCTTTCAATAATCATTCCACAAGAACCTTCTCATAGTCAACCTTTGATTGAGGTTGTTCATTATTGGCAACTGTCTTTCTTGACAGTTCCAATCTTATTTCTTTCTAGACATGGCATACACCATAAGCACATTAGTCGTCATGTAAATTAAAATGCAATTACCATAGCATTAAATTAATAAAATATTTTCAGACATGTCTCAACATATATGTATGTACTTCATCACACTATCCTTAATGTTTTCATGAGTGAAACACAATAGTTCTCAATCGTTTTCACGGCATTACGACCATCATTACTATGGTGTCAAAACATTTCCATTCATCAATGTACTAGCTTTCTAATCCCATAGAAAACATAATGTACAGCAAGGAAAGGATTGAGGGCTCTCCCCTTCTTCGAATTCTTTCTACATCTCCTGGGGTTTTTCAGCCCAGTCGAGTTATCTCTAAGGTCTCCCTACCTTTCCTTAATCACATCTTCAACCAAGCCTTATCAGTTAAACATACTCGTTTATTCTTTTAATCATACTCAGGGGATTTACTTACCTCTTACCAACTATACTGGTTTCCGCAACTGCTCTTTTTCTGAGCAACCTTGGTTAGGCCTCACCCTAACCCTTTTTGGTATACCGCAACATGCTTTAATAGAAACACTTAGCTCATTTACCCTTTCATCTAATTATATTGGTACTTCCTGAGGAAATGGAATACATTCCCCTTAGGCTATTATTTGGAATAGAGCTTTCATGACTCCCCAGAATGGAGTCGACTATGCCTCCATAGTATTCATTTAATCTGGACAAGAGTAATACTTGGTTTATATTTCACTCATCGGGGCAATCATATTGGGCCTCTAGTATACTTCTACTCTTACATCATACATGTGCATTACTTGCATGTTTAATATCATTCATACCTTACCAGTATTAATATCAGGCTTCCTATTATGAAACTTCGCACTGCATTCAACTCATGAGTATTCATCATACTAGCTCATGCCTTCTCCTCACGTGACCACCGACGGTGACCATGATCCGAACAAAAGGCGCTTCGCATTTCATGATTTTTGGATTCATGTTGCAAGGAACTCTAGTTCCTCGATCCCCGAAATCCGAAAACCCAAAAGACCAAAGCTAAGGTTTTCTCAGCTCTTTTATTCACATGACCCTTCACTCAGAACCTGGGGTCAACTCCCAGACACATGTCGGGATCCCACGTTTCGACGAATCTGTGGATAACGCCCCACCATTTCCCAAAAATTTTGATCCACGAGGGTCCGGCAACCTGGATCCCATGGTCCAGATCTCTCTGGCAATCAACGGTCCTAATCAAATCCTGGCTTTCCACCTTTCGATATTTTGGCGGAGTCCTTACCCCTTAAATCCCGATTTCGAATCCCCGAAAATTGTATGCGTCAGATCAACGATCCACCGCCTGTCTCAATCCAACGGCTCAGGTTGGATGTCGATATTTTGTGACATGTGAGTCCTCAAAACTCTACCCGTTGACTTCTAAACCTCCGACTCTCGAAGATCCATTTACACCGGATCTACAGTTCAGGTCATCCGCTAACCAATGACCTTGATTGAATAGGTGATTTACCTGGTGCGACTTTGGAAGATCTACGCTTCTATTTTCCTAATAGACAAAACCTCGAAGCTCTATATCAATGGCTCTCGTTGATTCCAATCTAATGGATACTATTCCTCCTAAGCTTGTGAGTGGTGAGAGGTTATCAGCCTTATATTCTCCATTGATCAACTAGATCTAACGGTTCATGGAATTTCGGTATTCCTCCCTCTGATAATTCCACCGTCTGTTCAGACTCTCCATACCCGAAATGTTGAAATTTCAGATCAGATCAACGGTCACCAACGGCTCTCCAACCAACAGTTGTGATTATGTCACGATTTCAGATTTCATGACTTTGAGACTTCTGTTATGAAGAACCTCGAATCCTTTGATCCCTGAAATTGTGAAGTTTCGAAGTTCTCAATCTGACGATCTCGATTCTTCCATGATCTGACAGCTCAGATCTCGTCAGGGTTTCGCGTATCGGGATTTCGCGATTTCGCGTGTCGCGAAGTCGAAAGACCTTTCACCTACGTTCTCCCGATCCCTAAAATTGTGAAATTCTCTTTGGACAATCAATGGTCCAGATCACTCCTTGATCAACGACTATGATCTTTTCGCGAATTTCTCATTGCTTCTTCCAAGCCCTTTGGTTTTGCGAAATTCTGGTATCTCCTCGCAACTAACCAGTGCGCTACTTCTCTGAGATTGAACAACTCGAAACATTTCGGTTCTTTCTGAATGGATCTTGACTCTCGATCCTATCCAATCTTCAAAATTCTTTTCTAAATCATTTCGCCCGCTCAATCCTCCATACTTGTTCTTTCTTCGAACTTCAGTTTTCTACGCTTCACCTTTGAACGCTTCAACTCTTCAAAACATAGAAACTTTTTCTAAGTGTTTCCTCTCAAGACTTAAAACCACTACTCCTCCTGGTATACTCTGCGCTCAACCTCCGGAGTTTTCAAACTTTAACACAAGCTGGATTCTATACACATGTTCGGCATACCAAATTTCCTCGTTATCTCTTCTGAGCTTTTAAGTTACTTACAGGACTAATCTCTTAGACATAACTCATACGGATGCTACCCTCTCTTTATGGGAACAACCAACAAGGGTCACTCTTGGGAATTAGCAATAGTCCCAAAGGACTCCTCTTAATCTTGCTTAAACAGATTATCCTTGTTGTCGATTCTAACCATTATATGTCAGGTAATCTGACCCTACATATTTTCATCAGTCCTCTCAATCATGAGGAGTTATATGCTCAGGGTTTAGTCTTTTAATAATGCAGTAATTATAACTTTCTAAGGATCCTACCAGTCCTTACCAGATTTCCCAAATCATGAAGGAGTTCTTCATTTGGATCTTAATTCTTACCTAACCAACCATATCAATTACAAGAGACTCTACCTGCTTTAGTAGGTATCCATCGTCACACTTGTAACAGAACAACTCAGTTCATGTCCCTTTTCTGGCTCATGCAGCTCCATAGCACAATTTATTCCACCTCTATTATTCACACTCAGGTCTTATCAGTAATATTTATCAGTGCATCCCTACTCCTATAAGAGTAGTTATCATTTTGATAAAGGAACAATATAATTCCTTTGCTAGAATTCCGTAGAAATTCCCAAATTACAGTTTCATTCTGCAGTCCTTCTCCTTAAAGAGAAAATGCAGATAACAATATCTCCTTACATGACTCGTACATGAGCCCAAGCAGGCCAAGTGTTGTAACCATGCTCTGATACCAATTTGTAACATACCCACTACAGCATAATATATTTTTCACCTTTTTCTCGAGGGACAGAATCCCTGAAGTCCTACAGGGGCCTACTGCAGGCTAGCTCTTCCCTTGTCGACCTCCATGTGATCGTTGGTTATGACCATAGGCCAAACAAACTAGGCACCTTTTTTCATTTCGTGACTCAGCGATACAGGCGCGTCAAGTGTTTCGACTCTGCAAACCCCAAAATCTGAAATCTCACC
>SNQJ01S0075904.1:35526-51966 GCA_010110895.2 Picea sitchensis
CTCCAAAATTTCATACCTGATTTCTGCATCTCTTAATGCCTTGCTGAAGAAGGAAATGGGTAACTCTCGCCGCTCCTCATTTCTCTACAATAAGACCGTTGCTACTGTATCAAAAGAAGCAAAAGAAAAAATTAGGAAATCCTTGGAATAATCAGGACTGATCAGCACAGGTGCCTCAGTCAATGCCTTTTTTATTTGGACAAAAGATTCCATGGGCTCAGCTGTCCATTTTACTTCATTTCCCTTTTTGAGCATGGCGGTGATGTGTTTCACCAACTCAACAAAATTTGAGATGAACCGCCTCAGAAAATTTATCTTCCCTAAAAAGGTCTAAACTTATTTTCTAGACCTGGGAAGTGACAGGGTCTGAATTTCCTCTACCCTATTGGGATCAATCCTCGCTCCTTTTGTTGATGCTATATGGCCTAACAGCTTCCCCTCCTTCATAGAAAACATAGATTTCTTGGGATTTAAGGAAAGGCCAAACCTCCGACATTTCAAGAAAACTTTGTTTAAGTGACAACAATGCTCTTTATTAGACCTAGAGAACATTGTGATGTCATCTAGATAGATCACCACAAACTGATCTTTCTCCCCGATGAAGGCTATATCCATGGCTCGTTGAAATGTTGCTCCTGCATTCATTAATCCAAAAGGCATTTTGGCATACATGAATGTGCCCCAAGGAGTAGTGAAGGTTGTTTTTTCTCTGTCCTCAGGCATGACTGATATCTGATTATAGCGAGAAAAAACATCAATCATGGATATCCTAGATGCACCAGTTACCCTTTGCAATATGTGTTCCATGTTGGGCAAGGGATAGTTGTCTTTATTTGAGATCTTGTTCAGGCTCTTGAAATCAACACAGAGCATGATTTCCCCACTTTTCTTCCTTACTGGGACCAAATTGGCCACCCACTCAGAATATCTCAAGGGGACAATAATTTGGGCATCTAACAGCTTCTTCACTTCTTTCTCCATGGCAGGCAACAACATGGGATTTATCTGTCTTAACTTCTGCCTAAATGGCTTATCCTCTTCCTTCAGTGGGATCTTGTGTTCAATGATAGACGTGTCATATGTCTTGAGATCTTTATAGGTCCATGCAAACACATCAGCAAATTCTCTTAATAACTTAGTATATTCAGCCCTATGTTATTTGGTCAGGCTGCTTGACAACTTGACAAACTTAGGCTCCTCTAGTATGCCAATGTTGCACTCAGTTATATCGGCATCTTCCTTCGGAACTTCACCCTTTACTACCACATCGTTCCCATCAAACAATCTTTCGAAAGGGACTAGTCCCTTCGAAATGTGATTGCTAGGCAGCTGAATAATCTGGTGGTTAGCAATTTTATTTAAAAATACCTCAGGGTAAGGGTGACTTTCAAGGTCAGGATCCTGATCAATGTGCAACGCAGAAAATTCATCAACAGACTGCAGAAATTTCTTGATTTCAAGATCGTCTTCAAATACTTTCCAATGCCTGACATTGTCTGGTACAGCTGGCCTATATTTTATTTCGACATCATATTTGGTCTTAGGTGGCAGAGGGATCCTGAACAGACTAGCTTAAACAGCTAAGGAATCGACCAAAGCATTTTTCTCCCTTGGAATAAAAGAGATGTTGAAAGCTGAGAAGAAATTATCAATCAGGTCCCATACCTCATTTTTGTAACTTCTGAGCCGAGGATTCTTGGCCCGATAAGCATTTCTGACTTGTCGAATAATCAACTCAGCATCTCCGAACACTGCTATCTCCTCTATTCCCATTTCTTTTGCAACCCTTAAACCCAGAACTAGAGCTTCATATTCTGCCACATTGTTGGTAGTTTCAAATTCTAGCTTGTATGACAGGGATATGGTTTCCTGACAAGGTGACACAAAAACCACTCCAGTGTCAGCGCCTATGCTAGAAGAAGCTTCGTCGAAGAACATCTTCCAAATAGAGGTGGTTGGAGGGGGGATCTCACGATTAAAAATGGGCTGCCTTCTGATTTGAAAAGGGGCTTCAGGAGCATCAGTGAGCTGCAACAAACTAGATCCCAAATCAGTGTCTAGTGCAAAGATAGGGTGATTGGTGGGGTTTGCCTCATCACTAACAATGTAGGCCATCTGGGCTTCTCTATACAAACTCTTGTGTTCCCCTCCAAAGACTGGAATGGTAGCATATTTGAGATCCATATGTAATGTTCCTCCAGGCCTTTTAATCCAATATCTTGACAACAACATGCCGAACTTGGGAGGAACATCGGCTACTACAACGTCCATGACCACACTCTTCATTGGAAGCTAAAATAAAGAGACCACCAAGTCTTTGATGACTATGAGGCATTGCACCCTCCTTGAATCAAAAGAGTACAAATCATGGTAATCCTTTGTTACCTCCAGTCCCAATTCTTCCATGACTATTTTGGGCATAGGGTTGTGGGAATCTCTCGAATCCATGAGGCAGTTATGCAACACTTTATCATGCATGTTCAGGGATGTGTAGAAGGGAGGGGATGAATCATCTTTGTCTTCTACCATGGGACCTAGGACGACTACTAGCTTTTCATCCTGGAGATTTATTGATTCTGTGGAAGGATGGGGGGGCTCAGATTGTAGCAATTTGGAGAGGGGCCTTTTGAAATCTTCATTTTTAACTAGTTCTAAGAGGGGTACGATAATTCTAATCTTCTGAATCTCATGCTCAAAACTAAAGGAGGAGAGAGGCTTAGGAGGTTCCCTTACCTCGGAGACAGGTTCCTTGTCTATTGGCGAAGTATTCTGAGCTTTCTTTTCTTTAGTAATGATTGTTGCAGCTTTAGCAGGCCTTTCTGCTATGAGGGGTTGATCGTGGCTATCAAAACTCCCTTCTTCCTTCTTTGACATGAGATGGTATCTGTTAGGAGTATTGCTGACCTTTTCCCCTTTACTCAACTCATTGATTTTAGTGGTGATAAGGGATTCTTCATATGCATATTAAGTAAAATGGGGAAAAGGGGAAGTGTCCTCAATGCAGTGAATCTCAGGGTCAAGCTCATCCATCTCCTCCCCTTCCTTATGAGAATCTAGGTTATTCTGGAGAGGGTTTTGAATCCTCTGATCATCTCTGTCTTTGCCCCTTTTTTCCCTTGGAAAATCTTGTGACACATTGTTACCAGGCCTCCTGAAACCTCTGTTATCAGTATTCTGGGGATTTTTGTATGCGTGCTTCCCCTCTAACTCCCACCTTTCCATTCTAGCTGAAAGCGACTTTATCATTTTAGTTACCTCATCCATATGAAAGGGAAGGGGAGAGGAATTGGACAGGGAGGCTTCAGGTCTCTTCTTGGGTATGTCTCTATCGGCCTTGTTCCTAAGTCGGTCAACAACCAATATGTTAGATTCTACTTCCATGGCTGCATCCTGCATGTGAGCCGGAGTAGTGGCTCTCCTTTCCCTCAACAGAATTCATAAGTCGGGATCAAAAGTGCTAGCATAAGTGATCTTAGAAGAGGCTTCTGAGGGCTTTATCTCAGAGGGGATTTTATTATACATTTTATCGAATCTCTTGGAGAAGTCAGCGACAGACTCTCCTTCCTTTCTCTTCAAAGACCCAAACTCTGTCATGTAATACATGAAGTCTTTTTTGTCTCCCCATTGTCTCAAAAAGGCATTATCCAAATCCTCAATCCCATCGATAGATCCAGGAGGCAGGGCCCTAAACCACTTTCTAGCCTCGCCTTCAAGGCTATGGACGAAAATCGTCATCCATATGTCTGCATGCATGATGCCATGATCATCTATGAAGCTGTAAAAGGCTTCAAGGTGTTCTTCTGCAACTATGTCCCCTTCGCCTGTAAACTTGGGCAGCTACTTAAGGTAGCCATCTGCTGGGAGGGTATTGAGAGGCTGAGGTAACAAAAGGGGAGCATATCTAGTAGCTATTATAGCCTCCGTTCTGGTCATGGGGGGATTTTCTCCTGCCATAGGGATATTGGGTGGAGGAGAACTCAAAGGAGAAGGAGATCGAATAGGGAATACTGGGAATGTGCTACCATGTGGAAGGGAAAACAATGGGGGATTCAGAGAGAAGGCTAAGGGACTTGAGTTAGCAGACGCTTCTCTCTGTGCAGTAGTAGCAACAGTAACAAGAGGAGGAGTGGTGAAGCCTTCTGTGGTCCAGGATCTACGCCAAGGTATATCTTCAGGGAAGAGGGGAGTGACAAGGGTTTCTCCCTCCAATCCCAGACTAGGAGGGGAAAACTTAGCAGGAACACTCCCGAAATTCAGGAAATATGAAACTTCGGAAATAGGTCTGCTAGGAAGCTGAGAAGAAGAAAATGGAGTTACCTGGTTCAACGGTGGAAGTTTCTCCTTGAGAGGCCTTCCCTTTTCTGATAATCACTTCCAGATCAACTTCAGGCGTAGCTAGAGGCGGCTGTGGATGGGACCGCGTGTGTCTACCTCTGGAAGCCACAATTAACACAGTAGTTTTGCCCCAGTGGAGTCATCACAATGGATTCATCAGGTGCATAGTAGCAATATTCAAGGGCTCTAATGCCTGATGCACCTTCAGAATTAGAGGCTCAATGTTGTTCTACCCCAGGGAAAATTTTCAACTTCGTCCCCGGCAACGGCGCCAGAAAATGTTAGCGTCGGAAGTCACTCCTGGATTGCAGAAAGAGCATAGCTCGACACCCATAATTTTATGTCACGATTTGTTTATAAAGGGGGGTGACCAAATGGAAGTATACTCAGAACAATATCGCTCACTCAGAAAACTGGGTTGGAAAAACAAGGACATGTGAGGTCTTGATTCAACTTATGCCAGTAGATTTTGCATAGTGGTGAATAAGTGAAAGAAAGAAAGGGGAAAAGTCTCAGATTTGAGATCCTCTCAGACCATAGAAACTTCAAAGTAAACCTCAAACGTTGCAGAACCAATACTATCAAACATACATCATATAGTTATAGCAACACCCAACTAGATCGTCCATACTCGGGCTTCAGATTCAGAGGAACAAGGAAAGGAGGAGGTTGGCCACCATTAAACAAGAAATCTCAAAATATCATTGTATAACCAGAGAACCAGAGGCTTTGTTAAAGCTTTATAGTCGGGAGCTTAGCTCTATCATCGATCATTACAAAATGGAAAAATTGTCTACATATACTCAAAGCCAATCACAGCAGCAAAATCGAGGCTTAACATTAAAAACATTACGTCTGCATGTTCATTAGAAGGTTGCACCTGTAGTCTCTGGATGGTCGTGTGCTTAAGCCAGACGCAATCAGAATCCTGACACCTGCAAAAGAATTGACCTGTCTCAGGTACCTTTTTGAGCTTTCCATTTATGGTGGAGACGATGTCTAACCACCACCAACCACCTCAATAACTACTTCCTTGGGATGGAGAATAACCCCGGTCAACTCTACACTCGGACGACATTGCGACCTTTCTTTGATTGTTGTTTCTTGATCAACGGTCCATATTCTTTTGGGAATTTTCCCACCGGGAGATCTGGTTTCTTTTATTTCGAAATCCCCAACACCAGATCTGCGAAAGGCTCAAGAAATGCCCCACATCCCCTATACTCGGACGACCCCAAAAATTCTTGGGAAGATAGGTGATTTGACAGTCTCTTGTGCTCGTTGAACGTGACCATGCGCCATGACTACATGCCCAAGCCAGAGGGCTTTCGCATCTTGCATTTTGGCGATTGCTAATGAATGAAGGAGTGACCCTCTACTCTCTTGAAGTCCCGGTATCCGAAATGCCAAGATGGGCACTGTCTCCAAAGCCACTTTTCATATTTTCAAGATTCGGCAATTCTGGATGCAAGGGAAAGAGTCGTAACTTATATTTCGAAACCCTGGTAGCCGAAGTGTCGACCAGAGCCAATCACGCGCCACACGTCTCAGGGATGGATGGCTTGGATCAATACCGAGACCATGGGCCTGACTCCTGGGCGCCTTCGGCACTTTGCGCTTCGGGGATCCCAGATGCAAAGAAAAAGCAACCTCCCATCTTTTGAAGTCCCAGTAGCCAAAATCACAACCGAGGGATGATCAGGTGCCACATGTTCCTCCTTGATCGGATGGCCCTGATCATTTTGGCGATACTGAGTGCTATCTCCTCCACTATACTTGGCACAACTCCGTTGACTGCAACCACCCGCCGATCGACGATCTGCTCCATCGATCAATCGTCGTCGTTGAATACTGGATCGCCCATCTGCTACAATTTTAAGCCCGAAATGGAGATTTTATGCACTACACATTGTTCTCACGGCCGCGTCCTTGGACAAATGCATTTGTTGGTATTTTAAGCCCCACTTCTTCACAGTTCATGCCATGAGCTCGAAAGGAGGGAAAACACCCCCCTTTCTTACAAGAATTAATGCTAACAGGTTTGATGCGCCGGTCCTCTATGATGCTTCAATGGTTTCTAGCTGAGCCAAAATGCCGACCGGTGATGTTGTGAATTTAGGTTCATCTAGCCTAGTAATTTCATCAAGGTCTATAAATTTAGGGTCGCTTAGGCCTACTTAGCTTCTATCTAGGTTATCTGTCAGGGATCCCATGGTTTCGGCGATGTCTGGATCATCCTGCAATTGATCAATCATTCATTTCACTTGATCTAACATGAACAATCCCCTTTCCCGCACGTCCAGTGCCATAGGAAAACCTTTTTCTTGTATCGAGACTGCTTGGGGAATTTTTTTTGTTTCGATGGCTATCATTTCTTCCCTGGTCGTGAGGGCCTCTTGAGTTGATTGTTCTAGGGTTTCCGCTTGTTCATCTAGGCTCATGGCTTTGAACCTGGTCATCCTAGGATTGACCATCCTTGCCACAACTTCATCCCAATATTGAGCATTCTCTGTGAAGACCTCATTTTCAAACCTGTCATGGGCATATGGCCAGCAGGATGATACTTGCGATGTGTTCTTCAATACTAGACCTTTCAGATCGTTCTTGCGAAAACAACCATTCTGGAATCAAAAAACCAATTGGCTCAGTCCTTCCTACTTGGCTTGAGCGGTGTCTTTTACCATGTAGAAAACTATATGAAATCCATAAGGTATGAATTCCCGCTTCTTATCTTTTACCAGAGTAGCGTTGTATCCTTGCAGGATGGTCTGGTAGAATATTTCCCCTACTAATAGTCAATTGGGAGATACACAAGTAATAGGTGTGGTGCTCCGGTGGCTCCGAAAACCCTAATGTAGGTATTGCGCTCATCCAGATACCAGTGGTCAACCTTTGATATCATCTTTTTGGCCGCAACCGACAGTCTTGGACACTCTTTCTTGAAAATCATAAAATGAATGTGCGTGATGAATTGATCGCAGATGAAGGAGTAGGATCTCTTGTACCTTTTCTCCCATAAGATGTTGAAATATACATGGACCGGGATTTCTGAGGTGTGCCAGCTCAAGTTCATTTTGGAAAAGGAGTTTCTGGCACAGATGACGTCCAATAAATAAGAAGCCATGTAGAAGGATGGAGTCTCTCCTTCTTTCGGCGTTTGAGTTGTTGAATGCAAATGCTCAACTTCTTGGAAATGATGGCACCCCAATTAAAGCCTCTCCTAGAAATGGCTATCGTGTAAGCTAGAGGCATCCATGCCTCTTAAAACCTGGAACAATCTTTCCCCCCATACAACTGGAAGATGAGGGCCATTAGATAGATATACGGCTCCCTTAAGTTAGTCATCAGGTACCAGCCAGAGGTCTGATTGGTGTAATTTTTATCCTCTCTTCACCACGAAGCCATTACCCAGTTGGTGTTGTGTTTCTCGTATAATCTTACAAAAAAATTGGTGTCCATTCGCATCTTTGGGTCTCTAAGCTTGTAGTAATTATGCACCTCCACCAAAAGGAAAACCCCGATACACTCTCCATTGTCGTCATTAATCAAACATCTTTGTGTGTTTGTGTGGTCGATAATCCACTTCAGGATTTCTATGCAGGGGAAAACTGGAGCTTTTCTCACTACCATGTGGAGGTACGATCTTCAGATATTGGGAAAGACTTCATCATCGATATTTCTCATATCGGGGTCATTGTGTAGAGTATATTCGGGAAATTATTCTTGCTTGATCTTCTTGAAAATTTATCCCCATTGCGGGAGTACTGCCTTGGTCCCTATGCTTTCCTCTGTGTCACCAAAGGCCAGAGGCTGAGTGAAAATATTCTTGGTGGATGTTCTGATGACTGGTTCCGGTCTTGGGGAAAATTCCAACTGTTTCGAGACCGCTGGGGAAGAGCCTTCTCCCACCTTTGGTTCCTTTTTCTTTGGCTCCCTCGACGATCGCCTAGTGTTCGGCTCTCTTGGAGGCATCATTCCTGCAATCAAAATCAATCCTTTAGGCACCCGTACAGAGTAACATCAGATAAAAATGTATGAAGTCAAGCATGAAAAATTCCACAAACTAGTACATACCTGTAATGCTTTCTAAACCTGTTGTTTAATACTCACAGGATCTGGGAAGATTTTTCTAAATTTCTTGTCTCGCTCCTCTGGGTGTTCTGAACTTCTTTGCACACGATGATCTTGTTCACTAAAATCTCAAAAGAATTTAAATGGGGAAGAACCTATCATGTCGTATCAACCAATTAATTCAGGTTATGAGTGAAAATCAAACGAAATCTGTCGTTGAATCTATGTAGCTCAATTCATCGTGGGTTGACGGAAGAGGTGCGGAGGGTGACTGTGTTCTACCAGTAATTTCAAATGGTTGATTTGATTCACACATGCAATAGCAACTAATGCAAGATTTGGAATTAATTAGTCCCTTAAATGCGTTGAATCTAAATGTATCTAGCGTTAAAACGTCTCATTGTGTCGCTTTCCTAGTGGGTGGATCGGAGATCGAAGATGTGTGATGAATTTTTCCGTTAATACCATTCTTTAAAACCTCTGACACCGATCGGTTTCATCATACAGTGCTGACGTGGAAAAACTGATGCGAGGTGCGGCTTGGGCCTCGGGAACCGATAAGGACTCAAGGGAAGACTAGATTGTATGCTTATCCAATCTAGAAAAGACATGTGGCAGATGAGGACAGGTTGTTTGGTCATGCTCATAAATCAGAGTCGAGGTCTTCAACAAGATGTGTGCATTAAAATAAACATAGGATTGTCGATGCTGAAAAGGTATCGAGGATCGACGATCGTGGAAAACATTATTATGTTTTCTACGGACTTACTTTCTTAAAAACTCGTTGATGCTGAAATGCTTCGGGGATCGGCTATCGGCGATATCCTCATGTAATACTTTCCGTGAAATAAATATTCCTTTTGCCGATGCCGATGAAGATCAACGCTCAGTGACTGCGGTTTTCTCGAGTGATTTTATTTCATTTTTAATTCTTTCTAATGCCGAATCTTTGAGCGCATCAGGGAAATGTTTTGGTTGTCGATTCTTTATTTAAATTAGTATTTTAAGTTATGGGTTTTCACAGATTCAAGCAAAATTTGGAAGACTTAACTAGAGTCAAAATGATAAGAAAAGGAAAAATTTTGCGTACTGAAGTGGAATTTAGACAATGCGAAAAGATCAAGTGGTACCCAAAAAGTAAAATTTGACATAGACTTTTTAGGGTGTGTTGAGTGCTCAACGGGCCTGAATCCGAAAATTGAAAAAACAAATATGGTTCAACCACCGAACCGACCAATGCCAGACGGGTCGGTGGCCCATATCCTGGAGGCCACACCTCAACAGAAAGTTGTCAGAAACCAGTGACTAGCATTAAAAATAGGCCTGAATATCTGGTCAAAACCAGATTATGTGCATGACTCAAATCATAGTGGGCACCAAAGTTTAATTATGGTGGTAATTTGGTACCGTACACAAAATATAATACAGTGGTTGCATTAGATAGTTGTTTGAACTATTGGTTATATAACCAATGGTTATATTAACCATTAAATATCACCATATGTTACAACGGATAAACCAAAATGGGGGTCAGTGGGGTTTGACCCCAGGACCTCCCCAACCAAATTCTTATATTACATAACCCCCAACCAAGTGGGCTAACAACCCAGTTGAAAAATATGCACGACACTTTTTATTTAAGCCAAATTTTATTCATCCACAGGGGGTCCGCACCCAATTCCGTAAGACGGCATGTAATTTTATGCATGTAAAATAGATTTAATGCAGACTGTAGTGGCACGTAAATCGAGGCAAAGAGCCCAGGGGGGATGGGATGAGAAGTGACAGAATTTAACGTTTTAATAGTCAATTTTACATGTTTTCTCACCATGAATACACTAGTGCAATCAAATTTTACATCCAGACAATGGATCTTCAGGTCATTTTCAGTTTTGAGGTATATCCATGTATTTATGCCAATTTATAATGAGATAATAGAAAGGCCTATCCACTTCGAAGTGGGCCCAAAGACGTAGTCCATTCTTGGGATGAACTCCGTTATCAAGATTTGTGTTATTGTCTTCTTTCGCATCCTTTCTCCATGTTTCTGTATTCTTCATTTATGATTCACATAAGCTTTATTTATGCTCTTTAATGCAATTCATGTAATGGTCATCAAATAAAATATTTTGGATCACCCATCCAACCTGTCCTCCACTCTAAGAGTGCTCACCATTGTGACCTTCCCAGAACAAAAAAAATTGCAGCCACTTGTGTCTCAAGAAGATGATCATTTCTCTCTCTAGAGCCTATGCTCTGATACCATGTCAAATTTTCAACTAGGGAAATTCAATGCATACAATTTCAGATCTAACAATTACTTCCAAGTGACCTCAAACAATAAACTAGGGTTGTTATCACTGAATAATTCTACATTGAAATTATGACAGAAAATTACAATAGTGGAAACAAAAAGATCAGAGAAAAATCAACCATACACATGAGACACAAAAATGTATGTTTTGTAAAAAAAATTGATTAAGAAATTATGAGGACAAAACAATCCTCCTAGCAAAATTACAACCTTCAGCAAATTCTGGAAAAACCCTTCCAACTTGCAAACCTGCTGACATCACTTGTACGGTTGTTTCCATCACTTGTACAGTCACACGTGTGGTTATAAGGAATGTATTGCCTCACATGTGCGGCTTGTTTCTGCTCTTCCTCCCACGTGTAGCCTCACATGTATGGCCTCCTCCTTGGTTAGAAAAAATAGAGAAAGAATGTCCAGAAACCCTAGGCCAGATTTTCCAAAGTGACAAATTTCCTTGCTGAAATGTTTCCTCCCAATATCCTTGGCACAAGTTCTCACTCAATTATATCAACTCCATAATTTCATAATCAGATGTCACAATGTCTCCTCACATTTCCTCTCCTTTTATAGGAGTCTAAAGAGTGAGTTTAGGAACCCCTTCTAAAATCGACATTAAATTAGAATTGTTTATTCCTCCATGTGGGTGTAAAGCCCCAACATGTCGGTGTGAATCCCTAACCAATCCCTGGCTCAATATACAAGGGGTTTTCACAAAATGAAAAATTCAATGTGAGTTCCAACAATGATTCCCACATGCCTGACACCAAGGCCAAGGTGGGAATTTTTCTCGATGCTACGAAACATCAACACTAGCTACCACCAGATACGTATGAAAGAGGAAGACATTCCCAAGACTATATTTCGAACTCATGAGGGTCACTATTATTTTTTGGTCATGCCCTTTGGCCTATGTAATTCCCCCTCCAATTCTCAAAATCTCATGAATCATTTCTTTCCTCCTCTACTCCGTCAATTTGCCTCATTTTTCTTTCATGATACTCTCATCTATAGAAAAACTTGGAAATCCCATCTAGTTCATGTGGATCAAATTCTACATCTACTGTCTAAGCACAAACATTTTCTCAAACACTCTAAATGTGCTTTTGGAGCCTCTGAAGTTGAGTACCTGGGTCATATTGTCATTAAGTGTTAGAATTTAAGGGAAAAACTAGACTAGCTAATAACATAAGATAATTTTAATTTTATTGTCTACTATAATTATGGATCAGCAATATACTCAAAATTCTGATGTAAAAACTAATAACATAAATTATATATCTTTACCTTAACAAAACAAAAAATAGATTTACCTGAAGTGCATCTTTTCTGTATGCTCAAAAAAATCTTTAAGGGTCATGGATCACACCCTTGGGTATATCTCATCATGATCTTTTGAACAATTTTTCTAAGAAGAACTTTAGAAACAAATCAAGAAATTGGCCAGCATACCAATCATTAAGTATAATGGATGAAAAAAGTATGCCACTATCCAAAATAGAGGTTGAAAAGGAGGCCACTAACAACCTTAACAAAATGTGTCCAAGAATATAAAACTGCTACAGCAATAGACAGAAATAACATAGCAGTTTTAGGGTTGCTTCATCAAACCCTGATTATGGTACTAACTAATGTAATATAGGTATCATACACATGTCACAAAAGGAGGACAGTGGCAACAATAGATGGCACCAACAATAAAACAAGGTCAACATACACGTGGCACCAATAAAGAGATAGCAGAAGCAAGCAGGTGGAACCAGGAATGAAGCAAAGGTGGAATAAAGTTGATGGCACCAACAAGAAGATAGCGGCAGGATGAAAGAAAAACCCTTAGGGGTCAGTGGAAGTAGGGAACAAGAGAGGTAAGCTCACGATCGTTATACCCAGCAAAATAAATTGATCCAAGGAGGGTCGCACCACCTCAACAACCAAAACAAACGAAGTCGCAGCAAAAACTCAGACCAAGACTTGGCTTAGAGAGAAGAGTGAATGTGTCTAATGAAAGGAGAGGTCTCTCCCTTTTATAGTTTGGTAGGTAGGTTAGGGTTAGCAAAATTAACCCTAACTTTAGGGTTAGATTAAACCCTAATAAATTAAACAAATTAAACAATTAATATTTTAATCATAAAATATTAAATGTTAATTAGAATAGTCAACAAGTCAAAGAGAGGGGATCCAAAGTCAGGGCGGATAGAAAATAACAAAACCACATAAACATTAAGGAGGAAATAGATCAAGCAATGGGTTGAAAATATAATAATACAAGGTCAAGGGGAGTTCTTCTTTAATGGAAGATTGTTCACATGAGTCTCATGATATAAATTATAAGCTTGTATCATCCCAGCATAAGAGGACGGTAAATGATGTGATCATGTCCTTCTTCTTAACTGCTCCTAGGTCTCATGGACCATCCTGGGAGAGAAGAAGATCACACATCATATCATCTTGGTACTTAACCAAGAAACTTCCTGGTCCCAGACCAGGATACCCCAGAATGCAACTAGGGGCCCTAGATCACAACTAGGGTCTTATCCACCAAGGTACACAACCAAGGATCAATCCAAGCACCAAGAAAGGATTCCCCAAAACACATCCAAGGGCCCTAGAATAAAACTAAGGACTTATATCATCAAACTTCTTGGTCCCTGACCAAGAACCCCAACAATACATTGGGGGCTGTCACTAGGGTCTTTTTTCATGGCTCTAACTACTTGGTCTTAGAAACATAACCCCAGGAGTGTACTGGGGACCCTAGATCTTAGCTAGGGTATTTTCTATCCTCCCGGAGAATTTATTTTGTAGATTTATTAATTTTAACACTCCCTCTCAGCAAGAGAGGAATTCTCAGCAACACCAAGCTTGTCTCGAAAGTACACAAACTTTGTCAACAATAGGGGCTTGGTAAAAATATCTGCAGTTTGTTCCTCCATAAGAACATACTAAATACTAATAATGTTCTTATGCACCATGTCCCGAACATAGTGATATATCATCTCAATGTGTTTTTATCTGTCATGAAACACAAGATTCTGGAAGATCTTTATACAAATCTGGTTATCACAGTGAATTATTGTGGGTTCTATCGCATCACTGAAGAAATCTGAGAGTATATTTCTAAGCCATACTGCTTCTCTACTGGAAACGCTTGCAGCAATGTATTTTTCCTCTGTAGTGCTTTTGGATATGGAGCCCTGCTTCTTGCTAGACCAGGAGATCATAGTTGAACCCAAACTGAAAAATTATTCGGAAGTGCTCTTCCAATCCACTATACTTCTCATCCAATTTGAATCTGTATAGCCATGAAGAATTACACCTCTATTGGAAGTGTATATGAGCCCATAGGCTATAGTCCCTTGGACATATATGAGAATATTATTAGCAGGAACCATATGAATGTGTTTTGGTTCACACATGAACTGGCTAAGGGAATTCACTACGTAACAAATGACAGGTCTGGTGTGTACTAGATACATCAAGGGCCTAATGATCTGTCGATATACTGTAGTGTTTTTTGGATCTGAACCTGTAGCTTGATCATGCAACTTCTTTAGGTTAGAAATCATAGGTGTGTTCATGGGCTTATAGTCCAGCATCCCAAATTTGTGAAGCACATCAACTGCATACTTACTTTGTGAGAGAAAAATATCACCAGGTTTTTTCCACACCTCTAAGCCAAGAAAGTAATGCATAAGACCCAATTCCTTCATTTAAAACTATGTTGATAGCTCCCTCTTAGTCTCAGCTATCATATATTCCTCTCCAGTAAGGAATAAATCATCCACATATAAAACCAGGATAACAGGATGATTCTTCACAATATTTATATAACGATTAGGATCTGCTATACTCTTGGATAACCCAAGACTCTAAAGAAAATTGTCAATTCTTCCATACAAATCTATCGAAGCTTGTTTCAACCCATACAAGTATTTCTTGAGTTTGCAGACATGGGATTCTTTCCCATGGATCAAAAAAACCCCAGGATACTCGATATAACCTCTTGCTCAACTTCACTATTAAGAAAAGAAGTCTTAACATCCATTTGGTGAAGTTTCCAATTAAAAATTGAAGCAAGAGAGATGATGATTCTAATAGAGGTATACCTGGAAATAGGAGAGAATATCTCATCAAAATCAATTCATTCTTTTTGAGAGAAACCATGAGCCACAAATCTAGCTTTGAATTTTTCAACACTGGCATATGTTGCATGCTTTATTTTGTAAATCCATTTAGAGGTTACTACTGATTTTAGTTGAGGTTTTGGGACCACTTCCCATACATCATTATGAAATATTGACTCGTACTCTTCTATCATGCCATCCTTCCACACTTTATGTTTGGCAGCCTCATCAAAGCTGGAAGGTTCTGAGCCAATCACAAGATTCAACAGAGCTATAAAACCTGAGTATTTATTTGGTTTATTTCTTTCTCTGAAAGTACCTTTAGGTGTTTCATGTTTTTCTGCTTCCTTTAAAACTTCACGAAACCATGTTGGCTTCCTTTTGAGAGGAGGTTTCTCTAGGGGGGACTCAATATAATCCCTTATGGGATCCATTGAAGGCTCTCTGGCCTCCTCCCTATTCTCATCTTAAATTTGTGAATCTGAAGATTCTAGAGATGGAGCTTCCTACTCCTCTATATCCCCTGGAAGTTCTCTAAAACAATGAAAAGAAGCTTCCTCATGGAAGGTCACATCTCTACTAACCTATATGTATTTTTTACATGGTACATAGTTTCAATATTCTTTTGAGGTCTCATTGTACCCCACAAAAGTGCATTTCTTTCCAAAGGGATCTAGCTTAGTCCTTTTTTCTTTTGGTACATGAATGTAGACAGGACTACCAAAACTTCTCAAAGGATCAACTGGAGGTTTCTTACCCATGAAGAATACTTATGTAGTTTTCTATTCCAAGGCTTTATGAGGACACATGTTATGAATATAGAATGCAGTACTTACAACTTCAGCCCAAAGAGACAATGGAAGGTTCTAATCATATGTCATGGCTCTGGCTGCTTCACAAATTGTCTTGTTCTTTCTTTCTACAATCCCATTTTGTCGGGGATTATAAGGCACGGTCAGCTCCCTCTTAATCCCAGAATCCCGACAGATATCATCATACTTATGGGAGTCAAACTCTTTTCCATTGTATGTTCTAAAAACATGGATATTTCTACCTATATGTTTCTCAACAAGATTCTTAAAATCCTAAAATTGGTTGAAAGATTCATCTTTAGTTTTCAGAAAATAAATCCAGGTTTTACGAGAACAATCATCAATAAAAATGATATAATAAAGACAACCATTCATGGACGAAGCATTCATAGGTCCACATATATCAGAATGAATAATATCTAAGATACCATTAGTTTTCATGTTACTGTGAGGATAAGATTTATTTGTATTTTTACCAAGAGAACGGCCTCTACAAATACTACCATGCTCAAAAGAAAAATATGGCATACATGTTACCATCTTTTGCAAACCTGGGAGAGCATTATAGTTGAGATTTCCAAACCTTTTTTGATCCGGATTATTTTCGGCACGAAATGAGAGCGGAGATATAATAAATAAATTGACAGAGATATTGTAGATATTCAATAATATAATAGAAATGTATCAGAGATGCAACCATAAACACAGAGATACAGTAATACACGATTTCTATTAATGAAATAAATGTACAGAGACTGTAAAAATACAGAGTGAAAGACTCGCTAGA
>SNQJ01S0075904.1:56537-85662 GCA_010110895.2 Picea sitchensis
CCGAAATACCGATGGACTCTCGATCTCCGCCATGTTTCCTCCACGGATGGACGGTCCATATCGTTTCGGGACTTCGCCAGGAGCGAAGTCAAAATGCTCCTTCCTCTTCGGTTTGCCAATGTCTGAATCCCTGAAATGGGTGATCTTGCAACACGTGTCCTCCTTCCAATGGACGGTCCAGATCTATTTCAGGAATTTCACCATGGAATGTCCCGATCTCTCGTCATCAGGACTTCCAAAATCCCGAATGCCAAAATCCCGATACCAACTCCTCCTTTGTGACTTTCACCTCTATTCATGAAGTCTTAACCCTCATGCATCTCCTGACAGATCCAACGGCTGTCGGGTTTCCTGATTAAGATATGACGGTTCAGATCTTCTCCGCTCTGTGTGCTCTCCTTCTGCTCCCTGGACGTAGAAACTTCTACGGTCCAGATCTCTTTCTCAGCCTGATCTGATGGTTGTTGTGCCCCTCCTGAGCTTCTACACTTTCTTCCTAGACTTGGAAGAATTTCCAAGTGTTAAAGGCCTCGGCCTTTGCTCCTCTCCTCTACAAACTCTTTACCTTGAGTCTCGCCTGCGTTCTCAACGACGTTGTTCCTCCTGAGATTTATCCCTTCAAATCCTTAAAGAATTCTTTGAATTTTGCGCTCCTTGCAGAGTCTTTGCACACAAAGTGCTATATCTTATGAGATTTCCCATTACTCAGACTTCTAAGGAACTCGATCCTTTTTCCCTTCTCCTTCAGATGGACAATTTTTTATGTCCTCCTGGCAATCCTTGCTCAAGCAACTTATTGTTGAGTCTTCAGGGTGTTCAACAACCCTGTGAAGATCCTTCTCCTTGGACTCTTCTTCAAATTACAGAACTCAAAGAGTTCTCTCTGTGCTCTCTGGCACTCACTCGATGCCCTCCTGGTAGAGTGTCTAGAATCCTCAGTGATTCTAACTTCTGTCTGAACTCACAGCAGAGTTCTTCCTCAATGCATCACTATGCATATGCTCAATGCCCACTCGGCAGAGCTCTACAAAACTCACAGCAGAGTTTATGTCTACAACTGTGTCTCTCATACACAACCTTACCTCCAAGGTATTCAGCAACCTTGAGGTCTTCCTCTGAGCCAATGATTTCAGCTACTGTGACCTCCTGGCACGCCTTTGTCTAAACCCGCAGAATTTAGAAATGCACTCTCTGTTCACGGTTATCAAAACCCATAGTGTTCTGTCACACCCTCCTGGTGTGAAGCCTTAAAGACCTCTAACCCTGAAATCAAACAACCCCTGCAAATGCATACCTAACATACATCTATAGCATATAAATAACACACATAGACATTCATTCAACACATAAATACTTGTAGGAAAAATTGCTTTTGTTTGTATTAATAAAATGCCTCTTTACAAAGGGGTTCTGAGCACGAACTTTAACAGAGTCTCGGCTCCTTCTCAAATCTCTCTCTGCTTCCAAAAAATGAGATACCCTTCCAAGATATTTTACATGAGGGGGCTCTTAAAGCGCTTCCCTCCAACCTCACCTACCCTATTCAATTACATTGAATGGGTTGTCTAGTCCACAATCTGGATCTAGATCTCAGCCTTCAACATTTAAGGCCTACCTACTTCTATTACTGTTCAAAGCATGGCCTCATGGCTCAATAGCCTAAAACATTTAATTACATTCATTCAAATTCAATTTGAAAACGAGGGTTGCGCCTCTCTTCAGCACGCGATTTGAAACTGTTAGCATGGCTGGATGGTTGGATGGATGACGTGGAGAGATGCTCATGCATCATACTCCTCAGCTGAAAAATTCATGAGATCATGCTCATGAGCTTCCATTCTCAGCTATGGAAATCCTCCTGGATCCCAAACAAATTTCTGGAGCTGTTCATCTGCTCCATCTCCCTGCTATTGTTGCTTTTGCTGTGTTGTTGCTTCTGTTTTTTTGCCCAGCTCCTCCTTGCTGGCAGTCTCTGCTGACTCTACCATCAGCCTCCTGATCTTCTCGATCACTTCATCCAGTTGCTCCAGTGGCTGTCTTTGTTCATGCAGTCTCCTCAACTGCATAAATTTTCTGCAGATGGACAGATCATAATGATCTCCCATGCCATCTCCTTTATCTTCTATGGAATTAAGTGTCCACTCTGTTGTAGACTTCATGTCTACAGTCTCTTCTTGATTGACCTACTCATGGCAGTCACCTACTGGCTCTGAATTGTTCAGCCAATCCTCTAGCATCTCCAGCTCCATCTCCCATGGAGTGAGAAATCTATCTGCCTTCTCTTCGGCTTCTTCTGTTGTCAGCTTCCGTGTTGCAGCTTCCTCAACTTCCTAGCTAAAAGTATTGAGCCATTCCTTGGAATGCTCATTCTCTTCTTCTTGGGAAGCCTCAGATATCTGCTCCAATTCTTCTCTGATAGTCTCAGCTAGCTGTCCTGCTTCTTCTATTGCTGCATCTGCAACACAGATTTATGCCTCCTCTTGGGAAAATGGTAGGAATATCTGAATTCCCTGAATCATTATAATATTCCTCATAACTTCCTCTTCTGTTAGCTGCATCTGCTGATCCAAATCTAACTCTGAGCTCATCTTCTTTGTCATCTCCTCTGGCTAATTCAAACTCACTTCCGAGTTCATGAGACTTTCAGATAGTCCCATCTATGTTCCCTTGCCCACCTGGAAAATTGGAAACTTTATGCTGCCCTCCTGGTAGTCCATGAGATCCCGCAGTGACCTCATATCATTTCCCTCCTGGAAATGTGAAATTCCCCGGCTGTCCTCATGACAGACTGTGAGATCCCGCAGAAATCTCAACTCCTTGCCCTCCTGGAAATTGGGAATTTCTAGGCTTCCCTCCTGGCAATCCTTGAGATCTTCAGTTGATCCCAATTCTTCCTCACTACTGAGGCTTCTCCCAGTCTCTGGCTCACATATCTAAACCACTTCCTTAGGTCCGTCGAGATTTTCAGCATGCCTCAACCATCCTCTTAACATCCTATGATGTCTTCTAGCCATGAACTCCTTGACTGGCCATTTTGCTTTCGTCTTCATGGGCCATTCATATACCCATCGCAACTTTGCATTTTGTTGCATCTCAAATGCAAGTTCATCCATCCTTTCCCTCATCTCAGCAAGCTCTTCATCCCATTTAGCTTTGCTCATCAGCTCTGGGTCTTTCCTTCCAACACTTGTATAGCATTTAATAGCCATCTTGTTGTCCCTATCTGCCCTCCTAGAAAACCTGTTGTTGTCACTCTGCACCCCTGAGTGTTTCCAGCCTCTTCCACAGTCCTCTTGACTATCTCCTTGATTGTTGCCCACCTGCCAACAACCATCACAGAGTCTCCAGCACTATGTCTTCCTTTGCCTTCTCCCTCTTCTTGAAATATACAAACAGAGTTCTAGCTCTGATACCAAACTTGATGGAGACCCCTCCTGACCCTCGGGCCGGAGTTTGCTTACAGGATCGTTCAAATTCCCCTTGAGCTGAAGCGGTTCTTTTAATTCCTCACTGGAATCTCAAATTTCTGATCCACGGGTCCTTCTTCTACCCTCACGATCTTCTGCACACAACCATGAATTATAGGTTTCAGGACTTCCTGTTTCCTGATGTCGAGAACCCATGACTCCTCGACCTTCTAATCTCTGAAATGTCGAAATGCCAAAATGGCTTTATCAACAACTAGCCCCCTGTGACACAAATCCTCTATCTTCTTGAATCCTCGATATCCGAAATATCGATGGACTCTCGATCTCCGCCACGTTTCCTCCATGAATGGACGATCTAGATCGTTTCAGGACTTCGCCAGGTGCAAATTCAAAATGCTCCTTCCTCTTTAGTTTCCTGATGTTTGAATCCCCGAAATGGGTGATCTTGCGACACGTGTCTTCCTTCCAACGGACGGTCCAGATCTATTTCAGGAATTTCACCATGGAATGTCCTGATCTCTCGTCATCAGGACTTCTGAAATCCCGAATGCAAAAATCTCGATACCAACTGCTCCTTTGGGACTTTCACCTCTGTTCACGAAGGCTTAACCCTAATGCATCTCCTGACAGATCCAACGGTTGTCAGGTTTCCTGATTAAGATCCGACAGTTCAGATCTTCTCCGATCTGTGCACTCTCCTTCTGCTCCTTGGACATAGAAACTTCTATGGTCCAGATCTCTTTCTCAACCTGATCTGATGGTTGTTGTACCCCTCCTGAGCTTCTGCACTTTCTTCCCAAACTTGGAAGAATTTCCAAGTGCTAAAGGCCTCGGCCTTTTCTCCTCTCCTTTGCAAACTCTTTACCTTGATTCTCACCTGTGTTCTCAACGACGTTGTTCCTCCTGAGTTTTATCTCTTCTGAGATTTCCCGTTACTCAGAGTTCTAAGGAACTCGGTCCTTTTTTCCTTCTCCTTCATATGAAGAATTTCTTATGTTCTCCTAGCAATCCTTGCTCAAGCAACTTATTGATGAGTCTTCAGGGTGTTCAGCAACCCTATGAAGATCCTTCTCCTTGGACTCTTCTTCAAATTACAGAACTCAAATAGTTTTCTCTGTGCTCTCTGGCACTCACTCGATGCCCTCCTAGCAGAGTGTCTAGAATCCTCAATGATTCTGACTTCTATCTGAACTCACAGCAGAGTTCTTCCTCAATGCATCACTATGCATATGCTCAATGCCCACTTGGCAGAGCTCTACAGAACTCACAACAGAGTTTATGTCTGCAATTGTGTCTCTCATACACAACCTTACCTCCAAGGTATTCAACAACCTTGAGGTCTTCCTCTGAGCCAATGATTTTAGCTACTGTGCCCTCCTGGCACGCCTTTGTCTAAACCCATAGAATTCATAAATGCACTCTTTGTGCATGGCTATCAGAACCCACAGTGTTCTATCACACCCTCCTGGTGTGAAGCCTCAAAGACCTATAACCATAAAATCAAACAACCCCTACAAATGCATACCTAACATACATCTACAGCATATAAATAACACGCATAGACATTCATTCAACACAGAAATACTTGCAGGAAAAACTACTTATGTTTGTATTAATAAAATGCCTCTTTACAAAGGGGTTCTGAGCACGAACTTTAACAGAGTCTCAGCTTCTTCTCAAATCTCTCTCTGCTTCCAAAAAATGAGATACCATTCCAAGATATTTTACATGAGGGGACTCTTAGAGCGCTTCCCTCCAACCTCACCTACCCTATTCAATTACATTGAATGGGTTGTCTAGTCTACAATCTGGATCTAGATCTCAACCTTCAACATTTAAGGCCTACCTACTTCTACACCTATGAAAATCATGGCCTCACAGCTCAATAGCCTAAAACATTTAATTACATTCATTCAAATTCAATTTGAAAATGACGGCTGCTCCTCTCTTCAGCAGGCGATTTGAAACCGCTGACGTGGCTGGCTGGCTGGTTGGCTGACGTGGAGAGATGCTCTTGCATCATACTCCTTAGCTAAGAAATTAAGTTTGAATTTCCTATGTACAATGGAGAGGTAAATGCTAAGAAATTGGATAATTGGATTCTTCAAATTGAAGTGTGTTATCACTCCACGAAAAGCTTTGGGGTTGTAGGCCAAAGATGTTTGGTAACTTAAGAATATGGTAAATTTGGTATACTTGGATCAATGGTATAACTCAGTGGCTAATGAGAAGAACAACTTATCATGCATTCGAATAAGACAGTGCTTTTAGAAATCAATAATCAGACCGAGTAATTGAAATAGGGTATGAAGGACACTAATCTAGATAACAAAGTACATTAACATGTAGGGTCATACAAGATAGTAATAAATCCTTTAATTCAAATTCATGAGCTAAATAAGAAGATGACAGTTCTTAAAAGCTGAGCTAAACTGAATCAAAGTACAGAGTAATGCAACACATGAACAAATCTGACACTGGTAGCAAAAGAAGACTGTGATTCATATCAAGATAAGAGTCTAAGTACATGAGACAAAATGTATCCAGGATTGAACCCCTTGGTGCTCCAAATGTCTTTGGATTTATAGCCTTACAATACAGTATTCAGATCCTGAAAGAGTGGATCAGAAATACTAAATATAGAAAGTCAAAAACTAGATTACAAAATATAATGAATGATCCTCAAAATGAGGTCAATTCCACATTTCATGGTCTTCAGATGATGTAGAGTCCTTGTGCAGTGTAGAATAGCCTTCCAAGGCTGATTGATGACTCTTCCAAGAGATAGAATTCGAATTTGTTGAGTTGTGCAAAAATCCTAATTTGTTGCCACCAAAATAGGTACCAAAACTAACTTGGATACCTTTTCTAATCCTTATACACCAAAAATGGATCTTGAATCTGACTCTATAATTCAACATCTATCCATTACAAGTGTTTTCAAATGATTCGGATTAGTAAAACCTTGATCTGTGCAAAATTTAGCTTTTTCTGGCCAGTGACAGGTTTCGGTGGTTAACACAAAGGAATTCTGGGTGTATTAACCACTGAAAATCTCTGCTTTCAGTGGTTAATGAACAGTCATTATGTTCGCCTAAACTACCGAAAGCTTAGCTTTGTCCAAAACTTCAAAATTGCAAAAATTGATTACCTTAATGCTTTGTTGAGTGTTCATGGTTCTTTTGGTGATGATCCTCCTCCTTTTACAGGACTGGAAACCTCAATCTATTGTGTATGAGGCTTTGTTCCCTTCTCTATTGAAGTACCCAAATCTACTAGGGTTTCTAACCCTGAATGATCTTCAGCTGGAGGTTGGGATTCTTTTATCTTTAGCCTCAGAATTATAAGTTGCCTGTACAGCTTCATATTCTCTCTTATCAGCACCTTGTTTCTGTCCTTGATTTTATCATGCTTTTCCTTGATATTTTGGTTAATGTTATAAAGTTCTGCATTGTTTTTAGTTAACTCTGCATTTGTCTTTTTAATGACTCTTTCTAAAACTTCCATCTCATAGATCTGTTTCAGCAATTTATTGATTTTATGAGTCTTAGAAGCTTTAGGTTTGCTTGAAGAAGCTTCTACTAATGGTTGACTGTGTTCACCTGGAGGAGTTGGTGAGGGAAAATTGGGATAATCTTCTGCAATTTTCTCATCATGTTCGTCACCCTATGTCTTAGTTGATTCATGCTCTAGCTCTGAGTCACTGTATGGTAAGTTCAGTGGGTTACCTCCTTCAGCGAGATCCTCGGTCTGCTCACCTTCTTCGCCAAAATTTAATTTCCTTTTGGCTCTTTTGATCTTGACAGATGATGTCTTTGTTTCAGCCCGAGGAGGTGAGATAGCCCTCCTTTTCCTTCTGTTGCTCCTAGGAGTAGATGATTTCCTTGAGGTAGGTTTCTTCTCTTTGTTTTCTGGTTGTAAGTCAATATGGAACTCGTTCCAAAATAGAAAGAAATTCCAATCGACATCTTTATTTTTCAAGGACTCTCTAACGATTAGGGTAATCAGACCTTGGTGTGAGAGTCTACTGTCTACCTTATTGGGTTTGAGATTCACTTGTCAAGCCATCTTGGTAAGGGCCTTATGAAGGTAATAAGGGAGATTGACACGGGTCCTTCCAGTAAAATGATTGAGCAATTTAAAGTGATAAAACATGACTTGATTATACCTACCTTCACACGTTATGAAAGAAAAAACAACTTTGAGTAGGGACTGCCATTTGGTCTCCAAATAAGACATAGGAATGTCTTTTTTCCATATCAGATTTCTTGGTTTTGGTTGAAGGTATGACCTGAACTCTATATCGACTGGAACAATGGTTTAAACCAGCATTCACCGGTTCTTGGCAAACCAGTGACCTCTACAATCAATGCTTCATCAACAATGAACTCTTCTTTGCCAATAATGGCCTTCCTACCATCATAAGATAGAGCAAATACCTCTGATACCTGTTGGTAAAAACTCTGTAACTTCTCACAATAGGTGAAACACCCTACTTGTTTGAAGAAATCGCATATCTCAGGATGAGCCTTGAGATACCAAGTTCCATCTAGTTCGGACCTGAGAGTTGGTCCTGCTTTCGGCATTTGATTGAATTAGTTGACCTGTTCCTGCAATTTAGAAGAAACCGCGAGATAGGGGAGACAACACACCTAAATTCAGGAGAAAACAGTGAATCTATGGTGAATTTATAGGCACGGGAATAGGGATGAGTTGGCTTCTGTGAGATAGACCGAATCTTAATCAATCATAACTAAAAACTCGAACTTGATATAATGAAAATAACTTGAAGACTCGGGTTTGATGAAACAGAGATAAGGAATAACAGAGAGCTCGGTTTTGATTCCTATATCAAAGGGATTTTGAATAATAAACATGAATGGGAAATCATCATGTAGATATCTCTTGGGACTTGAAGTTATCAGAGCCACGTGAACATCAAACAGTTAGACGAAACAATCATTTCATAGATTTCTGCGTATGCGAGGATATAACTCGAAATGACAAGTGGGGCTCTCGGAAGTACTACAGAGCATAAAACCTTGATCAGATGTAACAATACCACCTTACATCACCGATTCTTTCAATTTTCGGTGGTTATCACTTCATGATTGCGCCAGCGGACAGCTAGATTGTGCGAAAGCACGGGCCTTCTTTTTCCACCTTGAAACATTTTCGGTAGTTAACTGGGATTTATGTTTCCCTTTTTAAGCATCGAAAACCAAGGCTTTCGATGGTTAATGAATGCTTCACAAGTTCGCCTAAACCACCGAAACCTGAAATTCTCCCTTTGCTTAAGAAAATCAAATCCAATGTTTATTTCAAGTTTATTTACAAACAATAGGTTGTCTAACAAGACTATAAAAAATTAGAAATAATTTTTTGGACATCTCCCTATCACCTAAAAATGAAAAATTTGACTGTGCTAGTTTAGGAGATAACAACTGGCTCCTACTAGGGGATGGAATCCTCCTAGTGAGGTTCCAAGAACAAGCAAACATGTGCCTGCCCATTTAACCTAAAAATTCTACCACCTTCTCAACAATCATTCACAATTTGTTTATTGTGTCTAGTCCATTGGGCTATGGAGTCATATGGCCTGAGAAACTTATCTTCGGACAACCTGTAGCCTATTGTTCTTATTCAACCAATAACTGAAAACAATCTAAGTTCTCACATGAGTGAGCTTATTCTTCTGCCTATCCCTACATTAACCAACCATACTGCCTCTTATCAAGTGAAGTCATGCTTCCAATGAAGCCATGTGAGAAACTGATTTACTGACATCATGCTAGATCTTGACCCGAGAAACAATGGAAGCCATAGCAAATAAAAATGTGTTTTGAACAAATAATAAGACCAGCTTTCATCTATCAAGAATATTTTAACATTCATATTGTTCATGGATTCCAGAAAATCAGCAATAGGGTCATGAAAGACATAATGAAATACCTCTCCTTGTTGTTGGTCCAACTGAGAATTAAAAATTTGTTGTTGTTGTTGGTACTGCTGGCTACTTTCACTGATATCAGTGTTGAATGTGGACTGCTCATTATTTACTGCAAAAAAATGTATGATCAACTGATGATCTAAAATTTTCTAATCCCTTTCATCATTTTCCTGTGATTTGAATTTCTCATTATGATGTGCTGGCCTATTACAGTCGAGAATTTATGAGAAAGAAGAAGTAATATGTTCTTGATCTTCTATATCACTATCTTCTTCCTCATCAGCGACCTTTATATCTGAATCTGAAACAAAGGATTCAAAAGGAAGATAGTCCTTTTGATATTCCTTATGAAGATAAGATGATTTATGCAAATTATGTTCCTCATGATCATTGTAACTTCCTTTCATCTGCCAATCTATAAACTGAAGATTGTCTTCGTTGATTTCTATTGGCTTTTGACCAAAGGACAATTGATCATCTTCACAAATCTGTAAATCTTCTTCTTCAGAATAATGATCACAAGAGGATAACATAACAGGGTTTACATGATATGGATTGAGATCAGCTAAGAAAATATAATTGCCTATGTAATCATTAGTTATCATAGGCTCAATTTGGTTTGTAAACTGATCATAAAATTTGAATTCGTACCTGTCTCTGGAATACTCTACCAATATTAAAGAATTCAGATCGGACTTTAAAACAAACTCACATGCTTGTTGTTGTTCCAATTTTGTTTCACACTCATAACCTTCATGTTCAAAATTTAAGCCATACTGCCATTCTGTTGGCTTAGGTAGATGCGGATTTTCAAAGTCAGCCTACTCTTGGGTCCTCCTGGAAGCACGAATGTTCTCCTCCACCTCTTGAGCATCTTCAAACAAATTCATTAACGATGAAGGTTTCCTTTCCAGCAGGAAAAGGACAAGCTTTGAATACTGAGTCATAACATAGTATACCATGGCAGCAATCTCTGTGGGCCAGATATCCAAAGGTATGTCATAATATATTCTATAGAACCTTGTGTTGAAGATAGGAAAAGCTTCGTCTTGCTCTCTCTTCAAAGCATAAAAGTCAGCGAGGTATGAATCCAATGATTTGTTCTTACCCCAATGCTTTGAAAAAGCATTAGAGAATTTGATCCAAGAGCCAATGGAGTCAGCTCTTAGACCCTTAAACCATATTGCAGCATATTTGATCAATGACTTAGAGAAAAATCTCATGATCACATCTTCATGAATAATCTCGAATCAATCAATAAAATCCTCAAAGGATTCCAAGTGCCTCTCAGTTGAAACTGGGTTCTCTCCAGAAAACTGGGGAAGATATTCAAAACAATCAAGGGGGTAAGGATGAAGGGAATAGGGCAGCCTCAAAGTCCTAAACATCTTCATCCTGATTTTAATTTGAAAGGTAGTGGGCTGATCATGAAACTTAATAGGTTGATGAGAAAGTCTATCAGTAATGTGAAAAGGTGTTGAAATCTGAGAGGGTTTGGAATCAATTTCAACATCCACAAAGTCAGAAGGGTTATTGGATTCAAGAGGGAATGGAATGCAGAACTCATCTTTATGAACATGGTGAGGTAAAGCTATTGAATCTACTTTTGTAGTACAAGCAGGCTGCAATTTTTCTTTTTTTAAGGTTGGGTATATACAATAAGAATGATGATTTTCTGAATATACAAAGCAGAAAATGATTCTCTTTACATGGGAAGGGAAAAGCATGAAAGAGGTGATAAATAAATACAACAGTTCATGAAGAAAACTAATGAACTGATACCTAGAATTGAAATTTAACCTCTTCATCTTCTGTCAACCGGATCCTCCCCAGTGGAGTCTTTAATCGTGGAGTCGCCAACAATTTTATGATTAACGGAGTTTCCACTGAATCCATCCTTCATGGAGTCTCTAGATAGATGATTACAACCAATATAATGTTCAGGATTTGTCTATCATCAAAGTTGGATCGATGTCGTCTCCCAAGGAAGCTGAGCTTCAATTTCCTCTCTCCGGCAAGGACGCCAATTTGTTATCACTCCAAGAAACTCTTTGGGGTTGTAGGCCAAAGATGCTTGGTAACTTAAGAATATGGTAAATTTGGTATACTTGGATCAATGGGATAACTCAGTGGATAATGAGAAGAACAACTTATCATGCATTCGAATAAGACAGTGCTTTTAGAAATCAATGATCAGACAGAGTAATTGAAATAGGGTATGAAGAACACTAATCTAGATAACAAAGTACATTAACATGTAGGGTCATACAAGATAGTAAGAAATCCTTTAATTCAAATTCATGAGCTAAATAAGAAGATGACAGTTCTTAAAAGCTAAGCTAAACTGAATCAAAGTACAGAGTAATGCAACACATGAACAAATCTGACATTGGTAGCAAAAGAAGACTATGATTCATATCAAGATAAGAGTCTAAGTACATGAGCCAAAATGTATCCAAGATTGAACCCCTTGGTGCTCCAAATGTCTTTGGCTTTATAGCCTTACAATACAGTATTCAGATCCTGAAAGAGTGGATCAGAAATACTAAATATAGAAAGTCAAAAACTGGATTACAAAATATAAGGAATGATCCTCAAAATGAGGCCAATTCCACATTTCATGGTCTTCAGATGATGTAGAGTCCTTGTGCAGTGTAGAATAGCCTTCCAAGGCTGATTGATGACTCTTCCAAGAGATAGAATTCGAATTTGCTGAGTTGTGCAAAAATCCTAATTTGTTTCCACCAAAATAGGTACCAAAACTAACTTGGATACCTTTTCTAATCCTTATACACCAAAAATGGGTCTTGAATCTGACTCTATAATTCAACATCTATCCATTACAAGTATTTTCAAATGATTCGGATTAGTAAAACCTTGATCTGTGCAAAATTTAGCTTTCTCTGGCCAGTGACAGGTTTTGGTGGTTAACACAAAGGAATTCTGGGTGTATTAACCACTAAAAAGCTCTTCTTTCGGTGGTTAATGAACAGTCGTCATGTTCGCCTAAACTACCAAAATCTTAGCTTTGTCCAAAACTTCAAAATTGCAAAAATTGATTACCTTAATGTTTTGTTGGGTGTTCATGGTTCTTTTGGTGATGATCCTCCTCCTTTTACAGGGCTGGAAACCTCAATCTGTTGTGTAGGACGCTCTATTTCCTTCTATATTGAAGTACCCAATTCTGCTAGGGTTTCTAACCCTGAATAATCTTGAGTTGGAGGTTGGGATTCTTTTATATTTAGCCTCAGAAGTCTAAGCTGCCTGTACAGCTTCATATTCTCTCTTATCAGCACCCTATTTCTGTCCTTGATTTTATCATGCTTTTCCTTGATATTTTGGTTAATTTTATAAAGTTCTGCATTTTTTTCAGTTAACTCTGCATTTGTATTTTTAATGACTCTTTCTAAAACTTCCATCTCATAGATCTGTTTCAGCAGTTTATTGATTTTATGAGTCTTGGAAGCTTTAGGTTTGCTTGAAGAAGCTTATGCTAATGGTTGACTGTGTTCACCTAGAGGAGTTGGTGAGGGAAAATTGGGATAATCTTCTGCAACTTGCTCAGCCTGTTCATCACCTTGTGTCTCAGCTGACTCGTGCTCTGGATCTGAGTCACTGTATGGTAAGTTCAGAGGGTTATCTCCTTCAGCAAGATCCTCGGTTTGCTCACCTTCTTCGCCAAAATTTAATTTCTTTTTGGCTCTTTTGATCTTGACAGATGATGTCTTTGTTTCGGCCTGAGGAGGTGAGATAGCCCTCCTTTTCCTTCTGCTTCTCCTAGGAGTGGATTATTTCCTTGAGGTAGGTTTCTTCTCTTTGTTTTCTGGTTGTAAGTCAGTATGAAACTCGTTCCAAAACAGAAAGAAATTCCAATCGGCATCTTTCTTTTTCAATGACTCTCTAACGATTAGGGTAATCAGACCTTGGTGTGAGAGTCTACTGGATACCTTATTGGGTTTGAGCTTCACTTGTCGAGCCATCTTGGTAAGGGCCTTATGAAGGTAATAAGGGAGATTGACAGGGTTCCTTCCAGTGAAATGATTGAGCAATTTAAAGTGATAAAACATGACTCGATTATACCTACCTTCACACGTTATGTAAGCAAAAATAGCTTTGAGTAGGGACTGCCATTTGGTCTCCAAATAAGACATAGGAATGTATTTTTTCCATATCATATTTTTGTGCTGTGGTTGAAGGTATGACCTGAACTCTATATCGACTGGAACAGTGGTTTTAAACCAGCACTCACCGGTTCTTGGCAAACCAGTGAACTCTACAATCAATGCTTCATCAACAATTAACTCTTCTTTTCCAATAATGGCCTTCCTACCATCATAATATAGAGAAAAGACCTATGATACCTGTTGGTGAAAACTATGTAACTTCTCACAATAGGTGAAACACTCTGCTTGTTTGAAGAAATCGCATATCTCAGGATGAGGCTTGAGATACCAAGTTTCATCTAGTTTGGACCTTAGAGTTGGTCCTGCTTTCGACATTTGATTGAATTAGTTGACCTGTTCCTGCAATTTAGCAGAACCCGCGAGCTAGGGGAGACAACACACCTAAATTCAGGAGAAAACAGTGAATCTGTGGCGAATTGATAGGCACAGGAATAGGGATGAATTGGCTTCTGTGAGATAGATCGAATCTTAATAAATCATAACTAGAAACTTGGGCTTGATATAATGAAAATAACTTGAAGACTCGGGTTTGATGAAACAAATATAAGGAATAAAAGAGAGCTCGGTTTTGATTCCTATATCAAAGGGATTTTGAATAATAAACATGAATGGGAAATCATCATGTAGATATCTCTTGGGACTTGAAGTTATGAGAGCCATGTGAACATCAAACAGTTAGACGAAACAATCATTTCATAGATTTCTGCGTATGCGAGGATATAACTCGAAATGACAAGTGGTGCTCTCGGAAGTACTACTGAGCATCAAACCTTGATCAGATGTAACAATACCACCTTACATCACTGATTGTTTCAATTTTCGGCGGTTATCACTTCATGATTGCGCCAGCTGACAACTAGATCATGCGAAAGCATGGGCCTTCTTTTTTCCACCTTGAAACATTTTCGGTAGTTAACTGGGCTTTATGTTTCCCTTTTTAAACACTGAAAACCAAGGCTTTTGGTGGTTAATGAACACTTCACAAGTTCGCCTAAACCACCGAAACCTGAAATTCTCCCTTTGCTTAAGAAAATTAAATCAAATTTTTGTTTCATTTTTATTTACAAACAATAGGTTGTCTAACAAGCTTATAAAATTTTAGAAATAATTTTTTGGACATCTCCCTATCACCTAAAAATGACAATTTTGACTGTGCTAGTTTAGGAGATAACAGAGTGTATTGTAGGATACAAAGAATCCAAGATGATGAAACTAAGATTCAACTTGTTTCTTTTAGATTGGAAAGTGCAGCATTCATTTGGTGGGAATCCAAAACTCAAGAGGACATGAAGAAGCATGGTAAATTTTTATCCTCTTGGAATGATTTTAATGTTGCAATTAAAAGTAAATTTTATCCATTAGCATACATGCAGAAAGCTATCATGGATTGGAAAAAATTTAGGCAAGTTAGAGGGAAAAGTGTGCAAAGCAACACTCAAGAATTTAGAACAATATCTTTGAATTTGGGTATAGATTTTGTCTTCTCAAGAAAATTTACTCAAATACATTGGAGGATTGCATAGCTATTTGAGACACACAATTCTCATGTTTAACCCTACAAATCTAGATGAAGTTTGTGTACAGCCAACTCATTTGGAAGCAACAGGGAAGAATTATCCTCAAGAGGGAAGCAAGAAACCATTTTTTAGTGGAGACAAAGGAAAGAGGAAATTCAAAGGAAATGGAAAGAAGAATGCTTCAGTCAAGAAAGAGGTAGAAAAACTCTCATGTAAACATTGTTCAAAATATGGCCATGATCAAGACCATTGTTGGAAAATTCATCCTGAAATGAGACCCAAAAAGTTCAACAACAAAGGGAAACCAAAGACTGTTGCAACTACACAACATGATTTAGGATCTGATTTGGGAGATGAAACAAAAATCACAGCCATGGGTTTTCAAGGTAAGGACTCTATTTCTAGTACTAGTTCTTCAAGTAGTAGTCTCAATGAAACTCAACATGAAAAAGAAAGAATATATACTTTCCACATAAGGGTAATTTCAAAGCATACCAAGATAGATACTCTATTTGATACTCGATCTCAAGAAAACCTCATTTCTGAAGACACTGTCAAGAAGTTTCATTTGGAAACTACTCCTCATCCTAAACCATATCCTCTAGGATGGATATGTGACAATGCCAAATTGCATGTGACAAGAATATGTAAACTTAGATTTGCCATCACTGCAAACTTTATAGATGAGGTAGAGCTTGATGTTATTCCATTCGATATTTGTGGTATTGTGTTGGGAAGACCATATTTATATGATAGGAGAGCCATCTTTCATCGTCATGAGAACAAATATCATTTGTTTAAAAATGGATTTGAGTACATTGTTAGAGTACATACTAAGAAGTTGAATTTGTCACTTGTAAATGTTGGACAAATGAAGAGATTAGTCAATGCTAGTAAGAAATTTGTACTCTTGGTGATCAAACCCAAAAACAATGTTGAAAAAGAAGTTTTCCAAGGTTGTGATGCAAAGTTAAAATATGATTTATATGAGATTGTTAACCAATATGATGAGATGTTTTATGAACCAAAAGGATTTCCTCCTAAAAGAGGTATCCAACATGAGATTCAATTACAACAATATTTTCCTCTTTCAAACATTGGTATGTACAAGATGTCAGTCATGGAAAATGTTGAAATTAAAAAACAAATCCAAGAGTTGCTTGAAAAAGGGGTTATCATTCCAAGCACATCGCCTTGAACAAGATTATGGTAAAGAATCGTTACCCTCTTCCTAGAATTGATTATTTTCTTGATAAATTGAAAGATGATAAGTATTTTACTAAGTTGGACTTGAGAAGTGGATATCATTATATTAGGATTGTTGAAGGAGACACATAGAAGACAACTTTCAAAACAAAGAAGGTTTGTTTGAATGGATGGTTATGAAATTTTGGCTTTGTAATGCTCCTGCTACATTCATGAGAGTTATGAAAGAAATTTTAAGGACTTTTCTTGATGATTGTATGATTGTCTACTTAGATGACATCTTGATATTTAGAAAATCTCGTGAAGAGCATGTTAGGCATGTAAAGCAATTTTTAGATGTCTTGAAGAAATAAAAAAAAAATTAAAATAGATCCTTTAAATGTCAAAGTCATTTTGGATTGGCCCAAGCCCAACAATGTAACAGAGGTAAGAATATTTTTGAGATCATCCCAATATTAGAAAAAGTTTATTGCTAAATTCTCTTCAATTGCAGCTCCATTAAATGTAGTGACAAGCATCAAGCAAGTTTTCCAATGGGGAGGAAAGCAACAAAAATATGTTGATGCATTGAAGGAGAAAATTAGTTCATCTTCAGTTCTTTCACTTCCTGATTTGAGACAGCCATTTGAGATACAATAGATGCAAGTAATTATTCCATGGGAGCAGTCTTGTTCCAACATGGTAAGATCATTTTTTTTCATTCTGAAACTGTTAATGGTGTTGTGATTAATTATCCTACATATGATAAGAAGTTGTATGCATTGGTGCAAAGTGTGAAAAAATGGAAACATTATTTGTTTGGAAAAGAAACTATTATTCACATAGATCATCAACCATTGCAATACTTGCAATCAAAAACAAAGCTACAACAAGCAAGGCACTTCATATGGATGGGTTTCCTACAACAATTCCACCTGCTTATTAGGTATAATAACTGGTTGTTCTGGATTTTCTTTCTTTCTTGGAATCTTCGTGTTCTTCCTCATGTTCCTTTTTAGATTTTGGGTCCATGGAGTCTTCTATAGATTCCATGTCTTATATAGCAATATTGTCACCCAACAATAGGCACAAAGGTCACCCCCAAGCACCTTAACCTTGATAGAGAGAATAATTCTGGAAGCAAACCCTAGAACTGATATCCAACCAAGGTAGCTTACCTCTCTCTAGAGCTAGCGTACCAGGCAGAAAGTTCAAACATGATCCGAACTATTTTCGGCACGAAATGAGATCGGATATATAATAAAGAAATGCACAAAGATATTGCAGATATTCAATAATATAACATAAATGTATCAAATATGCAACCATAAACACAGATATACAGTAATACACGATTTCTATTAATGAAAGAAATGTACAGAGACTGTAAAAATAAAGAGTGAAAGACTCGGTAGAATGGTGGCAACTTATCTCTGAGAAGAGATGTGATGGCTACTCGCATTCGCAAGAAGATGATTACAATGAGGCTCTGAAGGAATTTTTACAATAAACAGGAATGCCAAAAACCCTATACATCAAAAAACCTAACCCTAGAAGATGAAGCGCCAAAAGTCATGTGGGCCCCGTTTGGGTAAGTTAGTACATCAACTTTCTGTGATCGTAACTTTTGCATACAATCTCCGTTTTAGGCGTATGATAGCTCGTTGGAAAGGTATCGTCGAAGAGATTCATTTTGAGGGCTCAATCATGCCTTCGGCTATCATTGAGAACCTCGATCTTGAAAAAACCTTCATTTGGGCCCTCAAAATGGCCCCGGAAGTTAAAAACTGCTAAAAATACTAAATTTTCAAATTTGTCAGAAAATTGTTTTGAGCCAGTCGGAAAAGGTGGGTGGCCACCGATATCCACCTGGATCAATCCTCCCTCCTTAGAGGGTTTCCCAGGATAAATGATGTGTCTCTTGTGATTGTGTATTTCTCAGTGATCTTGGATTATGCTATTGTTATCTAATGAAGTACAAACATCTATAATAATGGCATAAACATTAACATATTTTACATGTAAATTTCAACCCATGGATACTGCAAAGAGGTATATCTAGTTTTTTGGAACAAGTTGTCATCATAGTTATCTCCCTCCTTCTGAAGAACCTCTAGTTTTGAATCTCCCAAAGCTTCCATTCATAATTCTTTTCATTTTCTTACATACATTTTTCTTCATCACAACTTCCATTTCTTATACTTGATTGCTTCATTAGGTTCAAAATAGTGGTAGTCTTATGATTCTTAGTATAATAACTGGTTGTTGGATTTTCTTTCTTTCTTGGAATCTTCATGTTCTTCCTCATGTTCCTTTTTAGCTTTTTGGTCCATAAGGTCTTACACGTAAGATTCCATGCCCTTCCATCCCTAAGATTCCAACTTCTTCCTTTCATCCTTAGGACCATGGATGTAGATGGACAACCAAGGGATACTTAAGACTTATTTTCGAAAGACCTTCTAGAGTCAAGCTGAACACATATTGCTTATCATGGCTACTACTTACAATGGTAGCAGGGGCTGAAGCTTCATAATCTTCACGTATTCTTCAATTGATCATATCATTTAGGATTAGCTCCCTCATAATCCATAAGCTTCAGCCTGCATGAATGTATGTCTTCTTTTAAGATTCTGTAATCAACTCACTCTATCTAAGAGAATCCATCAACCCAATCACGCATCCTTATTTCCTTCATACAAAGTGTCCTAGTCTTGACTAATTTCCTCTTGATTATTGACTTATTTATGATTTGACTCATACAGGTCTCTTCAAGTTTGATTCTAATTCCAACATGTCATGGGACATTTACTTATATAATAGATTCCTCAGGAATTTACCAACGTACTACAACTTCTTGTAGTCATCTTAATAACGAAATCAACTTATGTTGTTATTCTTTCATAAGTATTGTTTCATTGACCATCTTTTCTTCTAAGAAATAGATATGCATGATATATACAGGAACTATGTAAACATGGAGTACGTGCAAGAAATATGTTATAGAAGAATATTGTTACCTTGACTAGAGAAATTTGTTTTATCCTTCTTGGATTTCTTTGAGGGTTCCTTTTCTTGACGGTGTTGTAGTTGTTTCCTTCTTTTTCTTTAACTTGGGGATGAATAAGTTCATCCTTAGTGACCATATTTTTGACAATTGAGCATTGTATTTTTGACATATCGCTCTTGAGTTCATGTTCAGCGACAAATGCATCCCACATCTCTTGGGAAGACCATTGGTACTATATTTACTAGATCGCTTTTACGAAATGATTTCTTCCAATAGCTTGTAGTTGATCTCTTAAGCGAGAGATTCTCACAAAGTATGATGTTATGCTATCGTAAATCTGTTCATTTGCGTAATCCGCGAAGCTCATTCTTGATTTCGTTACTTGTCCAATGTTTCTCACAGAGAAGAGGTTAATTAGGGCATTCTACATATTCTTAGATGAGTCAAGATGAGGGAGATGTAGGGTATCAAGTGGTCTTTACCTATTCCACTATCAAAACTCATAGTGTTGATGTCGTGTCCATGAACTTCTCCATAACGCAGCGTCTGAGATTCCTTCTCTTTTCCCTCTTTAAATTGTGGTTCCATGATCTTTCATTCGATATCCAACTTTATTCTTGGCAGGATGAGTTCAATCCTTGTCTTCCGTATATGAGGTTAGAAACCCTTTCTAACTTCTTTTTTATACTTCATAGAATAAGTCATGACTTCTTTGACTTGGTTAACCCTTGATTTTTGACCAAAACTCAAACTTGACGTCTTGGCTTCTTGAGAGTATCAGGAGGTGTGCTAGGCTAGGTCCCACTACGTTATCCATGAAGTAGGTCAAGCTCTTCACTTAAGGTGCTTTAACACAAGGGTTAGGGTTTGTTGGAGTTGCATAATCATAAAACTTAGTTGCAGTGGTAATTGGTGCCATAACGAGTTTAACAAAGAACTACCACTTTATCTTCCAGCGATTAGGCTGTCTAAAGATAGTGTGGGCCCACATAACCTATTAAAATAATAGGTGTACTTGTTTCACCATAGACAATATATATGATATTGTCACTTGTAATAGGCACAAAGGTCACCCCCAAGCATAGCAGCAGTAGAATAGTTCTGGAAACCAAACCCTAGGTGATATCCAACCAAAGGTAACACCTCTCTCTGGGAAAGCTGGCGTGTACCCGGTGAGGAAAGTTAAAACTGATAGAATTATTTTTTGGCACGAAATGAGACCGGATATATAATAAATAAATGCACAAAGATATTGCGGATGTTCAAATAATATATAACATAAATGTATCCAAGATGCAACCATAAACACGGATATGTAATGCAATACAGTTCTATTAATGAAAGAAATGTCATTTGTAAAAATAAAGTGAAAAGGCTACAAAACTACAGAAGTCTGTTGGCAACTTATCCTGCGGGCGAGGATGTGTTATTCGCATTAGCAAGAAGATGATTACAATGGGCTCGAAAGGCCTTTTTACAAATAAACGAATGCCGAAGCCCTATGTCCAAAAACCTAACCCTAGGAAATGAAGCCAAGATCGCCTTGAGCCCGTTTGGGTAAGTTCATCAACTGCGGGATGTGTGGCTTTTGCATGATCTTAGTTTTAAAAGTGATATAAATAGCTCGTTTGGAAAGGTAGCGTGAAGAGATTCATTTTGAGGGCTCGATCATGCTCTTATTTATTGAGAACCTCGATCTTGATAAAACCTTCCATTTGGGCCTCAAAATGGCCAGTTAAGCTGCTAAAATGGTAAATTTTTCAAATTTGTGGAGAAAGCTGTTTTTGGGCAGTCGAGAAAAATCGTTGGATTTTTGATATCCACCTCGATCAATCCTCTATCATGGGGTTTCCCAAATAAATGATGTGTATCTTTTGATTTTGTATTTCTCAGTGATTTTGGATTATACTATTGTTATCTAATGATACAAACATCTATAATAATGGCATAAACATTAGCATCTTTTACATGAAATTTCCAATCCATGAATCGCAGAGGGTATATATGTTTACTAGAACAGTTGTCATCATAGTTATCTCCCTCCTTCTACAAGAACCTCTGGATTGAATCTCCCAAAGCTTCCATTCATAATTCTTTCACATTTTCTTACATACATTTTCTTCATCACAACTTTCATTTCTTACCTTGATTGTTCTGGTGGGTTCAAACCAAGCTAGTAATCTTATGATTGGTATAATGACTGGTTGTGTTGGATTTTCTTTCTTTCTTGGAATCTTCATGTTCTTCCTCATGTTCCTTTTTTTTTTTTTTTCTTTATCTCTTGGGTCATTGGAGTTTCTTATAGATTCTATATCCTAAAGATTCCACTTCTTCCCTTCATCCTTGGGACCATGGATGTAGATGGACAACCAAGGATACTTAAGACTTTATTTTGAAGAAGACTTCTTCTAGAGTCAAACCGAACACATGTTGTTTATCATGGTTGTTATTTTCAATTGGAACATGGACAGAAACTTCATAATCTTCACGGATTCTTCAATTGATCATATCATTTAGGATTGAGAAGCTCATAATCTCGCTTCAATGTACATGAATGTATGCTCTTCTTTTGAATTTGTAATCAACTCACTCTATCTAAGAGTCAATGCTTCCACATCCTTATTTCCTTCTACAAAGTGTCACCAAAGTCTTATTCTAATTTCCTCTTGATTATTGACTTATTTATGATTTGACTCATACGGGTCTCTTCAAGTTTGATTCTAATTTTAGACATATCACATGGGTTGTTATATATAATAAATTCCTCAAGAGATTTGCCAACGTACTTCAACTTCTTGTAGTCATCGTAATAGCAATCCTTGTCTTGTTATTCTTTCATAGGTATTGTTTCGTGACCATATTTTCTTCTAAGAAATAGATATTCATGATATGTACAGGAACTATATAAACATGTAAGGCATGTACAAAATATGTTATAAGAGAATATTGTTACCTTGACTAAGAAGAAGAAATTTGTTTTATCCTTCTTGGATTTCTTTGAGGGGTTCCCTTTCTTGACAATTGTTGCTTAGAATACATTTCCTTCTTTTTTCTTTCACTCGGGGATAGTAGTTCATATAGTGACCATATTTTATATAGTTGAAGAATTTTATTTTTGACATATCCCTTTCTTGAGGTCGTACTTGCGACAAATGCATCCCATCTCTTGGAAGGCCA
Organism: Picea sitchensis; assembly: GCA_010110895.2. NCBI lineage: Eukaryota > Viridiplantae > Streptophyta > Pinopsida > Pinales > Pinaceae > Picea > Picea sitchensis. Next base: position 78,986 of record SNQJ01S0075904.1, read on the forward strand.
TTGAGTACTATATTTACCGGTTCCTTTTCTGAAATGATTTCTTCAGTAACCTTAGTTGATCTTTTAGCTGAGAGATTCTCACAAAGTAGATGTTATGCTATCATCGTCATTCATTTGCATGTCTGAAGCTCTTCATTCTTAGGACTCGTTGCTTGATCCAATGTTTCTCAACGAGGAGAAGGTTAGTTGGGGCATTGTACACTGTATTCTTAGATGAGTCAAGATGAAGATGTAGGGTATCAAGTGGTCTTTACATAGTCCTGCAAAATCATATTGCATTGATTTCATTGTCATTGAACTTCTCCATAGCGCAGCGTCTGATTCCTTCTTTTCCCTCTTTAACTGTGGTTTCATGATTTTTCCTTTCACGATATTCAACACTTATTCTTGGCAAGGATAAGGATTAATCCTTGTCTTCCATGCTATGAGGTTAGAAACCCTTATAACTTTTTTTACTTCATAGAATAAGTCATGACTTCTTCTTTGACTTGGTCAACCTTTGACTTTGACCAAAAGCTCAAAATTGGCGTTGGATTCTAGCTGAGAGTGCAGGAGGTGCGTGAAGCTAGACCCACTAAGTTATCCATGGTAGGTCAAGCTCTTCGCCCAAAGGGAGTGCTTGCCTTAATAAGAGGGTTAGGGTTTAGTTGTTGCTGATAAAACTTTATTTGCAATTGCAGCTGTGGCGAGCAATCCTCCCAATCTATCTTCAGTTAATTTGTCTAAAAGATAGTGTGGGCCCATAAAATGTTAAATATGGGTATACTCATTTCACCATAAGACAATATAGCAATATTGTCACCCCAATAATAAACACAAAAGTCCTTCGTACCCCTTAACCTTGATAGAGAATAATTAGGAAGCAAACCCTAGAACTGATATCCAACCAAGGTAGCTTACCTCTCTTTCTGACTGGCGTTTTTGACAGTTCAAACTGATCCGATTATTTTCGGCACGAAATGAGGTCGGATATATAATAAAGAAATGCACAAAGATATTGCTAGGATGTTAGATATTATAACATAAATGTATCAAATAAGCAACCATAAACGGATATCGAATATCCGCGATTTCTATTAATGAAAGAAATGTCACGGTAGCAAAATAAAAAGTGAAAGACTAAGCTAAGAATGGTGGCAACTTATCTCTGAAGAGACGGATGTGATGGTACTTTCGCATTCGCAAAGAAGATGATTACAATGAGGCTCTGAGACCTTTTTACAATAGCAGGAATGCCAAAACCTATAAATCCAAAAGCCTAACCTAAGGAGATGAAGCCAAAAGTCATGTGTGGGCCCGTTTAGGTAAGTTGGTACGTATCAACTTTTCTGGGATAAATGACTTTTCATCACGATCCGTTTTAAACGATATGAGTAGCTAAGTTGGAAAGTTATTGTTGAAGAGATTCATTTTGAGGCTCAATCATGCCTTTGGCTATCATTGAGAACCTCGATCTTGAAAAACAGCTTCATTTGGGCCCTCAAAATGGCCACGGGAGTTAAAAACTGCTAAAAATGTAGTAAATTTTCAAATTTGTGTCGGCTTGTTTGGGAGCCGGTCGAGAAAAGGTGGTGGCCACCGGTATCTACTGGATCAATCCTCCTCCTTAGAGGGTTCCAGATAAATGATGTATCTTAACGATTGTGTATTTCTCGGTATTGATCTTGGATTATACTATTGTTATCTAATCTGTTATCTATAATAATGGCATAAACATTAACATCTTTACATGTAAATTTCAATCCATGGATCTTGCAAGAGAGGTATATATATGTTTTGGCATTTGGAACAAGTTGTCATCATAGTTATCTCCCTCCTTCTAGAAGAACCTCTAGTGTTGTTTCTCGCAATGCTTCCATTCATGAATTCTTTTTCACATTTTCATACATACATTTTCTTCATCACAACTTCCATTTCTTTTTTCTTCTAGTGGGTTCAAACCAAAATTTGGTAGTCTTATGATTCTTGGTATAATGACTGGTTGTTGGATTTTCTTTCTTTCTTGGAATGTTCATGTTTCTTCCTCATGTTCCTTTTTTTAGCTTTTGGGTCATGGAGTCTTCTATGGATTCCATGCCTTCATCCTAAAGATTCCAACTTCTTCTTTCATCTTAGGACCATGGATGTAGATGGACAACCAAAGGATATAGACTTATTTTCGAAGAAGACTTCTTCTAGAGTCAGCCCGAACACATGTAGTTTACTTTCAATGGGAATTTTAATGAATGAAGCTTCGCCAATCTTCTACCGGATTAATTGATCATATCATTTAGGATTAGCTCCCTCATAATCCTCGCTTCATGCATGAATTTATGCTCTTCTTTTGGAATTTTGAAATCAACTCACTCTATCTATAAGGAAGTCCATGTCGCATCCTTATTTCCTTCTACAAGTGTCTAAGTCTTATTCTAATTTCCTCTTGATTCTTGACTTATTTATGATTTGACTCATGCAGGTCTCTTCAAGTTTGATTCTAATTTGACATATCACGGTAGTTGTTACTTATATAATAGATTCCTCAAGGGTACTTAGCATTACTTCAACTTCTTGTAGTCATGTCAATGTAATCCCATATCTTGTTTTTCTTTCATAAGTATTGTTTCAATAGCCATCTTTTCTTCTAAGAAATGAGTATGCATGATATGTCGAACTATATAAACATGTTGTCTTCTAAGAAATATGTTATAGAAAATATTGACTACCTTGACTAGAAGAAGAAATTTGCTTTATCCTTCTTGGATTTCTGAGGTTCCCTTTCTTGACAGTGTTGCTTAGATACTGTTTCATTCTTTCTAACAACTCGGGATAGTGGTTCATGTAGTGACCATATTTTTGACAATTGAAGCATTGTATTTTTGACATATCCATTTCGAGGTTCATGCTGCGACAAAATGCATCCATCTCTTGGGAAGGCCAAATTTAAATTACTATATTTACAGTTCCTTTTCTGAAATGATTTCTTCAATAAACTGTAGTTGATCCTCTTGGCGAAGAGATTCTCTAAAAGTATGATGTTATGCTATCGCCATCATTCATATTCATGTCGGCTCATTCTTGATTCTAGATTACTTGTCCGATGTTTTTTATCGAGAAGAGGTTAGTTAGGGCATTGTACATATTCTTGATAGTCAAGATGAGAGATGTAGGGTATCAAGTGATGCTTTACATATTCCACTATGAAAATCATAGTATTGATGTCATTGTCCTTGAACTTCTCCATAGCATAGCGTCACAGAGATTCCTTCTCTTTCCTCTTTAAATTGTGGTTCGATCTTTCCTTTCACGATATCAACACTTTATTCTTGGCAAAGGATGAGGGATGATCCTTGTCTTCCATGCTATGAGGTTAGAAACCCCTTCTAACTTTTTTTTTAACTTCATAAAATAAGTCATGACTTCTTTGACTTGGTCAACCTTTGACTTTGACCAAAAGCCTCGACTTGGCGTCTTGGATTCTTTGAGAAGTACCAAGAGGAATTAAGCTAGGCTAGGGCCCACTAGGTTATCCATGAAGTAGGTCAAGCTCTTCACTTAAAAAGTTTCAACAAGAGGGGTATGGTTTTGTTGTTGCAAGCTTTGGTACCATTCAAAGTCTTTAATTGAGCAAATCCTCCCAATCATCTTCAATGATTCATTGTCTAAAGATGAGCGTGTGGGACCATAACATGTTAGAAAGTAATATATGTTCTCATTTAACCATGAACAATATAACAATATTGTCCACCAACCATAGGCACAAATGCCAACCCCAAGCACCTTAACCATGACAAAGAATAGTGCAGAGCAAACCCTAAAATGATCTCAACCAAGGTGGCTTACCTCTCTCTAGAGGCTAGCGTACCAGTGAGAAAAGTTCAAAACTGATCCGTTTTATTTTCGGCACAAAATGAGATAGGATATATAATAAAAAATGCACAAAGATATTACAGATATTCAACAATATAACATAAATGTATCAAAGATGCAACCATAAACACGGATATATACATTAATACCGATTTCTATTAATGAAAGAAATATCTAGAGACTGTAAAAATAAAGTGAAAGACTACCGCTGAAATGAGTGGCAACTTATCTCTGAGACGAGATGTGATGGCTACTAGCATTCCCAAGAAGATGATTACAATGAGAGCTCTGAAGACCTTTTTACAATAAACGAGAATCCAAAACCCTATACGTCAAAAACCTAACCTAGGAGATGAAGCCAAAGTCATGTGGGCCCACGTTTGGGTAAAGTTAGTACATCAACTTTACGGGATCAAGCTTTTGCATCTGATCTCTCTTTAATTTTAGTATGATATTTCGTTGGAAAGGTATGCGTCGAAGAGATTCATTTTGAGGGCTTCGATCATCCATTATCATTGAGAACCTCTATCTTGAAAAAACCTTCATTTGGGCCCCTCAAAATGGCCGAGTTAAAGCTGCTACAAAAATATTAAATTTCAAATTTGTCGGAGAAAGCATTTGGGCAGGTCCGGGAAAAATTAGGTGGCCACCGATATCCACTGGATCAATCCTCCTCCTTAGAATTTCCAGGATAAATGATGTGTCTCTTGTAGTTGTGTATTTCGGTGATCTTGGATTATGCTATTGTTATCTAATGGAAATGCAAACATCCTATAATAATAATAATGGTATAAACATTAACATCTTTTACATGTAAATTTCAATACATGGATATTGCAAGATATATATGTTTTTTTGGAACAAGTTGTCATCATAGTATTCTCCCCCTTCTAGAAGAACCTCTAGTTGAATCTCCCAAAGCTTTCATTCATAATTCTTTTTCACATTTTCTTACATACATTTTTCTTCATCCATGACTTCATTTCTTAAGCGATTGCTTCTGGTGGGTTCAAACCAATTTGGTAGTCTTATGATTCTTGGTATAATACTGGATCAATCCTCCCTCCTTAGAGGGTTTCCCAGGATAAATGATGTGTCTCTTGTGATTGTGTATTTCTCAGTGATCTTGGATTATGCTATTGTTATCTAATGAAATGCAAACATCTATAATAATGGCATAAACATTAACATATTTTACATGTAAATTTCAATCCATGGATACTGCAAGAGGTATATATGTTTTACTGGAACAAGTTGTCATCATAGTTATCTCCCTCCTTCTAGAAGAACCTCTAGTTTTGAATCTCCCAAAGCTTCCATTCATAATTCTTTTTCACATTTTCTTACATACATTTTTCTTCATCACAACTTCCATTTCTTCTGCTTGATTGTTTCTAGTGGGTTCAAACCAAGCTGGTAGTCTTATGATTCTTGGTATAATAACTGGTTGTTCTGGATTTTCTTTCTTTCTTGGAATCTTCATGTTCTTCCTCATGTTCCTTTTTAGCTTTTGGGTCCATGGAGTCTTCTRTAGATTCCATGCCCTTCCTTCCTAAAGATTCCAACTTCTTCCTTTCATCATAGGACCATGGATGTAGATGGACAACCAAGGATACTTAAGACTTATTTTCGAAGAAGACTTCTTCTAGAGTCAAACTGAACACATGTAGTTTATCATGGCTGCTACTTTCAATGGTAACAGGACAGAAACTTCATAATCTTCACGGATTCTTCAATTGATCATATCATTTAGGATTAGCTCCCTCATAATCCTCGCTTCATGCATGAATGTATGCTCTTCTTTTGGAATTCTGTAATCAACTCACTCTATCTAAGGGAGTCCATGCGTCCATCTGCATCCTTATTTCCTTCTACAAAGTGTCACAAGTCTTATTCTAATTTCCTCTTGATTATTGACTTATTTATGATTTGACTCCTTCTGGGTCTCTTCAAGTTTGATTCTAATTTCAACATATCTGGCAGTTGTTACTTATATAATAGATTCCTCAGGAATTTACCAACGTACTACAACTTCTTGTAGTCATCTTAATAGCAATCCTTATGTTGTTATTCTTTCATAAGTATTGTTTCATTGACCATCTTTTCTTCTAAGAAATAGATATGCATGATATGTACAGGAACTATGTAAACATGGTACGTACAAGAAATATGTTATAGAAGAATATTGTTACCTTGACTAGAAGAAGAAATTTGTTTTATCCTTCTTGGATTTCTTTGAGGGTTCCCTTTCTTCGGCAATTGTTGCTTCGTTTGTTTCCTTCTTTTTCTTTAACTCGGGATAGTCGTTCATGTAGTGACCATATTTTTGACAATTGAAGCATTGTATTTTTGACATATCCCTTTCTTGAGTTCATGCTTGCGACAAATGCATCACATCTCTTGGGAAGGCCATTGAGTACTATATTTACTAGATCCTTTTCTGAAATGATTTCTTCAATAGCTTGTTGTTGATCTCTTAACTGAGAGAGATTCTCACAAAGTATGATGTTATGCTATCATCGTCATTCATTTGCATGTCACGAAGCTCATTCTTCAGACTCGTTACTTGTCCAATGTTTCTCACTGAGAAGAGGTTAGTTAGGGCATTCTACATATTCTTAGATGAGTCAAGATGAGAGATGTAGGGTATCAAGTGGTCTTTTACCTATTCCACTATGAAACTCATAGTGTTGATGTCATTGTCCTTGAACTTCTCCATAACTGCAACGTCCTGAGATTCCTTCTCTTTTCCCTCTTTAAATTGTGGTTCCATGATCTTTCATTCACGATATCCAACACTTTATTCTTGGCAAGGATGAGGTCAATCCTTG
>SNQJ01S0075906.1:12800-49703 GCA_010110895.2 Picea sitchensis
AGAAAGATAGATATGGTCAAATTTCTTTGATTTCTCTATATGTGGATGATATTATCATAACAGGAAGTGCTAGATGATTGAAGAGATCAAAATAAAGTTGTCACAACATTTTGAAATGAAGGATCTTGGATATTTACATTACTATTTAGTTCTTGAGGTATGGAGAGAAAATGGTAAGACCTTAATCACACAAAGCAAATATACAAAGGAGGTACTCAGGAGGTTTAATATCAACACATGTAAGCCAATATTTACTCCATTAGAATAAAATGTTAAGCTCAGCAATAATGATGACTCAAAAGAAGTGGATGGTACTTTGTATGGACAATTGGTGGGAAGTCTAAATTATCTCAAAACAACCAGGCCAGATATTGCATATTCAGTTAGCATTCTTAGCCAATTTATGGCTAAGCCCCATGAGAATCATTGGAAAGTTGCAAAGAGAGTCCTTCGATATTTGAAAGGGACTACTGATTTTGGTATTGAATACACTAATGATTTTGATGTTGAGTTGACAGGTTTCTCAGATTTTGATTGGGTAGGAGATCCAGATGACATAAGTCTACTGATGACAGATGACAGATCGTGTCCTGGAGCAGTAAGAAACAACCAACTGTTTCTTTGTCATCCACTGAAGCTGAGTACAAAGCATTATGCACTGCCACTGTGAAGCAATTTGGCTAAGGAGGATACTTGAAGATGTTGGAGAAAAACAAAAAGTACCAAAAATCATCCAATGCGACAACCAAAGTTCTATCAAATTGGCAAACAACCCAGTGTATCATGCTAGGTCAAAGCATATTGAGACACACTATCATTTTGTAAGAGAAAAAATATACAGTCAAATGGAATTGATGTATTGTATTGCAACACAAATGATAATGCTGCGGATATATTTACAAAGCCTCTTGGGAAAGCTAAGTTTGTAATATGTAGAGATAAGATAGGTGTTGTAAAAGTTGTTTAATTAAGAGTGTTAAGTGTATTGACAACCAGGTCTAATAGTTGATAGAATAAGTCACGCAATAAATGCAGGACTTCACCAACTTTTGTTAGCTCTTGCCTCTAGTAATGGACAAGCTGCCTTTGTATGTTCTTTGTATCTCTTTGTGTGTGAGTTCTCTAATTCCTAGTTGCCCTATGGACCTCATTCACATTTTGCTAGCCTCTTCATTACGCTTGTAGTACTACAGTATAGTAGATACGGGATCAGATCATAGAGATCCCACAGTCCACAATCCCCTCTAATATTTCTAATTACTTTCTTAACACAATAATTTCATGATAATAATTAACAAACTCTATCATCTACACAATTTTCTCGGAAATCGTGTGAGGTCCTCAAGGCTACGATTTCTCCTTCCTGCATCGCCTTCCTATTTGTCACCTATAGAAGAAAAAAAAATATATATATAATAATCCTCTCCACATATAGAATTCATTTCACCAAATGAAAGAACGGTCTCTCTAGCGCAACGACAAGTGAATTTAATTTCTTATACTAAAATTTCAGTTTTCGCAGCAATATCCACCCTTCAGAGACACAAAACCTGCAACGTTCTCCACCTAAAAGTGAAAAATTGGCTCATTTAAGTATTGCGCAATGTTTTCTATGAAAGACCACCCACGTCAAACTTGGTGTGCCCTTCCTCCTAATAAAAAAAACTAGAAAAACAACCCTCTTCGCTCTGAAGATACCTATCACTGCACTGATAAAAAAAACCCTTTCCCTACCGTCTCTTCCCTTCTCTCACCTCAACTTTCTTAAAAAAATTTATTATTTGAATGTCTTATATTAGGTGAACATCTCTCATACTGAGATGTAGAGAGCCTCCAAGCATTATAAATTTAAAAATAAATAATATTATATATATATAATTTAAGAGACTTAGCAATTAAATCAAATAATTATGAGGAAGACATGTATATAGGAAGATGCTTTCTTGAAACATATCAGCAGTCAATATCTGTCAACCAATACTACCTGCAATGTATGTATCCACCTGTAACTATCTCTTTCTTTCAATACTCCTCACTAAACTCCAGGTAAATGAATCAAAACACTAACCTGCTATATTCTGTCATAACACAATGCACCACCTCCTTGTTCTTTTGTGGCTCTACATCTAGACAATCAACGAACTACATCGATCAAATATAATTTAACACAATGCACCACCTCCTTCTGCTTCTACAGCTCTCTGTCTCGACACTGAACAAACTTGGTCTGCGACCCCATCGCATCATAATCTTTGAACCTCACAAAAGACCACCTCAACTTCATAATCTTCCCATAATCTTTATCGATCACAATCACATCCCCACTCTAGGTCTTTTCCTTGCTCAACCCCTTGATCATCTTGCTCCCTGAATCATACAGTCTCCTTCTATGTTGTCTTCACTGTCATCTCGACAACTTTGCCTTCAATAATTTCAGTTGCTTCCTTAATTCAAACTCCTATTTCCTTCGTGAACGCATGTCATGATCATGCCTAATGAAAAAAGTTCACTTCCTGCCATCATTGCAAAAGGGTTTTCTTCGCCTACATATTTATCTATGCCCATATCCATAACGGTCTTACCTGTTCCCAGCTATCCTGCGAACAAAACAATGAGACCTGCTATTTTTCCTTCCTACCTCTTAGTGAAGGTTTCTTCCCCTAATTCTTGAGTTAGTTGTTCGGTCTTCTCAATGGGTTGTTTTAGTTCCTTTCTTCCTTCCTGCTATTTTTCCTTCCTATCCATATTTTTCCTGCTATTTTTCCTTCCTCATTTCCATTGTTTTATTATGTACTTTTCTTAATATTTTCTCTCAGTGTTTCACTCGAACAAGCCAACTTGATGATGGAAGATACCAGAGAGCATGTGTTGAGCACACAAGACAAGAGTACAGAATCTTAAGAGTGTATTTTCTAGTATATATATTTTTTCAAGTTTTAAGTTTTTAATACTCGTATTTTAAGAGCCTTAATTTTATTGTTTCAAACATATTGTAGATTCTAAGGTTGTTTGAAGCATATTCATCTTTCAAATTTATAAGCTTCTCCCCTCGACGGTTATTGGTATTGGCAAGATTGGTATAGATGAATGATAAATGGCATAGCTCAACATAATTATGCTACTGTAACAATCAATGAGGACACTTTGGAGTGTATAATTATTTATGGGTATCCTTCATCACATACTACAACATGTTTAAGAGTCTTTTCATGGGCCAAAATTAGAAAACAAAGTTTTATGTCTTATGAAATTGATAACCTTATCTGATTTTAAAGGAAATGGAGATATGTGCTTAGCAGTGAGGTCACTCAGAATTCTTTTATTGGAATGGAGGTGAATGAACATAATATGCCTTTGTGATTTAGTACATGCACAAGTTTAGCCATGATGCGGATGGAAAGTTGTCCTTCGTTGTTTTGTATTAATGCACATGTTGGTTAAAAGCAATATAGGAGAGAGAAGCTTTGCAAATGGGTAAAAATATTTCTATGTAATTGTACATATTCAAAGCCTACCAACTAATTCTCGGATATATAGTGCGTAGTACTTACTCAGTCGGTAGACTAACATTGGTAAAGCATTTTCTTGTCATAAAATTAACATTGTGCTATTTTTTAGCACATAAAAATAACATATACAAAATATAAAACATGGTGAGGCTATACTCACTTCTCTATTATTAAATGAAAACGGATTACATCCTTATATGGGAAAAGACTCTACCAAGTCGGTTAAATGCAAACCAAAGACAACTAGACTCTCCAACTGTAATCTTAACACACACCTACAAGCCGACTCCTCCTGGCTGGAAGCTTATAGCTGGTGCCTGGCTGGCTTACTCCATTATTTCACAGATTATATACCTTAATGGAGAATGGATTGACTTCTACACCTAACATCTCTAAAGCAACTCAAACAGAAATCTTTCAAGGAGGCCTGAGTGAGAGAAATATCATCAACATTTTCGCTAATATTTTAATACACAAGAGTTATTTCATTTAACTGCAACTTTTCTCTAACAAAATGATACTAAAATTCAACATGCTTTGTCCTTGCGAAGAAATGGATTCTTACCAATATTGATTGAACTTTGATTATCACATCTGATCATCGTGGGTTCCTTCGTTCTTCTCAACATCTTGAAGAAATCTTCTTAACCAAACAACTACAGGATTGCTACACACAAGGATTTATATTCTGTTTCAGTAGAAGACAAGTCTGTAGGCTACTCATTAGGTCATAGTCTTTATACCTCTCGGGGAAGCCGTCATCTTGAGATCTTCTCAATTGATTTATCTTCCTCCCACTTTGTGAAGATCGTTGTCTTCACCTCTAGGTGAACTATGATTGCTTGAATTGTCCATATCGGTGAGACTTTTCTTCTTTGTTGATGTTATTTATTGCTATGGGGTAAGCTGCTATTGTGTGGGTTGTTGCTACTCTGCTCTTGTTTAACTCCTTCATCAATAAATCTCTGCCATTCCTTATGATTGTTGTCGTCATGATTTCCTGCTTCCTGTTCATGGAAAAGTATATCTCTACTTGCAAATGCTACGGTGATTAGTAGGATCAAACAATTTGTATGCTTTAAATTGAGAACAATACCCAATGAAAATAAATTTAATGGCTTTAGCATCCAATTTCCTCCTATTCTCCTTTGAATATGAGCAAAGCCTTACACCCAAATACTTTCAAATTATGAGCTGCAAGTTTGGAACCATACAAAGGCTTCGAAAGGAGTAAATTTATCAAGACACCTTGTTGGACTTCTATTCTTTTAATAAACCTCTGTTTATGGCTTCAACCCAAAATGCATTTGGGAGATTCTTACATTTCATCATCTTTAGTGCACTCTACCAAGGATTCGTTTTCTTAGCGACTTCTGTTTCTTGTGGAGTGAAGTGCTATAAATTGTTGTACTATTCCCTAATCTTTGCAATGTTGTTGAAGTCCCCGATTTATACTCTCCCCCTTGATCTGGATGGAGTATTTTGATGGATTTTTTCTGTCTTCTTTTCCACCATTGTTTTAAATTCCTTAAAATATTCGAAAACATCACTTTTCTATCTAATGATAAACCCATGTGTATCTTGTGCCAATCATCAATAAATATGAAGAGTAAAATTACTTGCCCTAAAGACCTAGTGCATAGGCCCATACATAGGTATGCACAAGATCTAACACATCTCTCTTTTTCTTATATGAGGATTAGGGGGAATTCATCTCTATGCATCTTCTAATGCATCCATCACAAACAGCTTTCTCATTCTTTAACATGGGAAGTCCTTAAACCATATTATTTTTCTGTAATAACAATAAATCGGGATGATTGATGTGTCCATACCTTTGATGCCAAGAATATCTGTTGGCATAGTTATAGAATTCAGTGCATGATGTGCTTCACTGGTAACATCAGGTTTGTATAGACCTCCTACTCAGCTCCCATTTGTAGGTTTGGAAGTGGTCCAGTAGGTCCTTCACTATGCAATAATTCTTGAAGAATTCAACCTTCAAGTTGATTTGTAATGGTGGACACAAAGATCAATTTTTCTTTATTCCTAGAACATAAACAACATTTCGAATGTGATGAACAATACCATTCGAAAATGTCACGAGAATGTCTCCTATTACCTTGATCTGATGAGCGGTCATCTCCAAGATATATCGCTGACACCATTTTTGTGTTTCTTTAAAATTAGCATACCAATTTTTATTACAAGTCACGTATGCTTTGATGCTCTGGGTCTAAACCAGGCATAAGAATCATCTGTTTCAACAGATAAAGAAGCGTTAAAAGACACAAATAGCCTAAGATCCCTTGAGTGAAACTTCGGGGTTCATCAATATCATCACTTCTTAATAAATAATGCGAGATGCTTGATTTGGGAATTTTATAATGACTTGAATGTGTTCTATGTTTATTCCTAGTCTCATCACTTTTCTTCTTATGACACTCTTTAATAAGATGTCGGTCGACCACAATAAAACAACTCTTTGACTCATTCCTATCGATTGCATACCTTGATTTGGAGGTTGTCTTCTCTGATGCAACTACCTCTACGCCATGAACGCCTCTCTTCCATGAACTTCCTCTTACTCATGATCTCCCTTTTGCAAATCTATTATTTGACCACTGATTGCCAAATATTTTCGGAGGCCTTGATTCAGCCTCTTTTCCTCTTGCAACAAAATACCTTTCAGTTCTTCAAACATAGGAAGTTTCTCCCTTGCTGCAAGACACGTTATAGTATATGATAATATTTCAGCATACCATTTAAGGTAATAGTGTTGGATGATGTTGGAAAAATTTTCCCCTATATTTACTAACTTGTCTTTCACCTCTTTAATATATTAAAAATGAACTATGATTCATTTTCATCCATCTTAATGCCTAGCAATTTAGTTTTCGGGAACATAACACGATTTGTGTTGCTAGTTTCATACAATGCTTTTAAGTGTTGTCCATGTTGCGTGAGGAAGTTGTAGCCTATAATATGTGAATTATACTTTATCTTTATAGGACATAAACTAATGCTTTGCCTTGTTTTTTCGCTTCTCCCAATCTTGGATTTGTGTTGTTGTCACACCGACAGTTGCAACAGGTTTCTATTTAGTTCCCTTCGCAATGGTCTATACACCATAGCCTTCCATGAGTGTATGCATCTTGAATTTCCTGTTAATGAATTTTGAGCCATCTAACTTGTTGGCCTCGTTGATATGGAGTCTCTACTAGAGGATTCGTCATTGCTGCAATTTAGTCTTTGCAAGTGAATCGCAAGGATATGCAACTTTTCATTGATTTATCCTATCTTTGAGTGGTCAATTAAGCTCGCCTTTGGATCCACCGATCCAACTCTACCTCTATTCTCCACTTAAGTCATGTATGCATCCACCTTTAAATCATAGCACCACCTCACATGTGTGTGTGTCCGGTTATTTTATTGCGAAGTAAGGAAGCGGAGATATAATAAAGAAATGCACAAAGATATTACGGATATTCAATAATATAACAGAAATGTATCGAGGAGATGCAACCATAAACAGATATACAGTAATACGATTTCTATTAATCAAAGAAAAATACCCAGGCGTAAATCTGAGGAGAGTGAAAGACTACGCTAGAATGGTGACTTATCTTCGAGAAGAGATGTAATGACTACTACGCATTTGCAATAAGATGGATTACAATGAGGATCAGGCCTTTTACAAATATTCGGGAATGCCAAGTCCTATACATCAAGAAACCTAACCCTAGGAGATGAAGCGCCAAAGTCATGTGGGCCCGTTTGGAGTAGTTGGTGCATCAACTTCCGGGGGTAAATAACACTACATCGATCTCCGTTTTAAGGCGTGATGATACCTTTCGTTGGAAAGGTATCATCGAGGAGATTCATTTTGGGGTTCAATCATGCCTTCGGATATCATTGATAACCTCGATCTTGAAAAAACTTCATTAGGCCCTCAAAATGGCCCGGGAAGTGAAAACTTGCTAAAAATAGTAAATTACCAAGATGGCCAGAAAACTATTTTGATCCATTTGGAAGAATTAAGGTGGCCCCAATATCCAGTCACGGATCAATCCTCCCTCCTTAGGAAACAATGGGTATCCATTCGTTGGAGTTCTCGGGGAGAGGGAAAACATTTGAATCATCTTGGTGGTACTTGTCTTGCTAGAGAAGTCCACTTATTTGCTTAGTTTGTGGAAATCTGTCACATGAACACAGCCATTTGGAAGGTTTGGACCTTTTTAACTTGTCGGCTATTTTAGATGGCCCGTGTGAAGGAATCTTCCGTTAGCTTTCTTTAACCTTGTGGCATTACATTTGGATAAAGGTGCTTGGCGAAGGCTGTGGTGGTACCGCGATTATCATACGATTCACCTTTGTGAGCCAGTTGTGGAGAAGATGAATTTTCTGAGTATGAGATACTACCTTACATGCTTGTTTAGGTGGGGCAGTGGTTGGAACTACCTCTAGTATCTGTAGAGATGATGATCCCCAGTATTAATAATGACCTCACGGAACCGAGACTCATAGATAGCATGGTGTTTCCACATATATGGATGGCCCAAGAGAACATCCACCGGACATCAGGTGGAAACATCATATCTCATCAACGAAGGTTGGATGTCTTATGACAATGTTTCTTCTTTACGACAAGAGAATCTCATCGCCATGAGAAACCACCCAATCTTTGTATGGTTTAGCGGGTGTAACGACCGACAATCCCAATTTGTTGGCTGACCTGTTGAGATGAGTTCTTATTCAGCTATCAACAATAAAATCTAGCGGGGTCCCCTTCACCCACATACGTGAAGGGAAGATACGCTCCCCCTCTTCAGGATCTATTATGGATTAACTACGGATTTGAATTATTTAGCGGTGGCGACAATGACTGTGGAGATTACTGTGTCGATGATCATGTCTTTTACCGGTGGCCCCGGGGAAATCAAATTGAATGAGGGTTGAACTCCACTTGTCTTTGATATCCCGTTACCAATGAGCTATTTTGGCGACATTCGGCCCCAATTGTACGGGGGCTTTGTGGAAATCGCACCATTTTTCAGTGTCAGCCTTTGTCTTCATGTGACCCTTCTTTTCACGTAGCTTGGGTGGTTTTGGAGGCCATTTTGTTAGGGTTGTCTTTGGCCATACTTTGATTGTTGTGGATTTCTATTATAACTCCCATTTGTTACAGTGCTTTTAATTTACCTTTCGATTTTGACTGCATATAGATAAGAAGTTCCCAATGAGAAGATGTCTAGAAAATCCATTTGATTTTGGATGTATACGTATTGTAGAGCCCCACGGTATTCGAGAACCAAATACGTTGAGTCTTTGATACCTAACAGTGCACAAAGGTATGGAAGGTATTGGTGAACTTCTGGAGCCTTGGCCTACTTGCAGTGTGGTCCATCATGTATTGTTCCTCATAGTTTCCAGCGAGAGTGTCGCATTCCTTTATAGCATCAACAAAAAAATCCCAAGTGGGCTCGGCCCCATATATTCGGGATTCCTGCATTGGAACTACACTCGATAAGTTTCCACACCAATGTTTGACATGGGAGAGCCAAAAAGTCACGAAGGTGATCTTTCCTTGTCACGAAAAATTATGAGCAGAGAAATAATAACCTTCCATGAGATTTAACCATTTATCTAGGGCATCTACATCTATTTGACCTTCAAATAAAGGGAATATCAAAAATTAACCAAGGCGAGGTGCCTCCAAGTGGTAACAATGAATATGTTTTTGATGCTATCGGTAGGCGTTGAAGGACATGGGAAAAATTCTCCATCATTTTCGTCCCTACAGCCGTGAGAGCTTGCTCAAGCAGCAGGCTGATAGGATAAATACGCTCCATGTCGTTTTTCTTTTCTTCGCCATTAAGGGTTTCTTGGGTGTGTGAGAGCGATTGTCCTCGAGAGAGAGACAAGATGAGACCCAACTTTCTATACTTCGGACCTAAATTAGGGGATACCTTTGAAAAAAGCTACAGAACAAATGACTGCTCGATACCATGATGGGATTATTTTGGCACAAAATGAGAGTGGAATATAATAAAGAAATGCGGAGATAATGCGGATATTCAATAATATAACAAAAATGTATCGGAGATGCAACCATAAACACGGATATCTGATACATAGGATTTCTATTAATCAAAGAAATGTACAGTAGCAAAATACAAAAGTGAAAGACTTCGCTAGAATGGTGGCATCTTATCTACGAGAAAAGAGATGTAATGACTTCGCATTACATGAAGATGGTTACAATGAGGCTCACGGGGCCTTTTTACGGCTGTGGGGAATGCAAAAAGTCCTAGACATCAAAACTAACCCTAGGAGATGAAGCGCCAAAAGTCGTATGGGCCCCGTTTGGGTAAGTTAGTTGCATCAACTTCCGGGGAATTAAGTAACTTTACATCACGATCTCCGTTTAAGTGATAGATCGTTGGAAGGTATCATCGAGGAGATTAATTTTTGGGGGATCAATCATGCATTCGGATATCATTGAGAACCTCTATCTCTAAAAACTTCATTTAGACCCCTCAAAATGGCCGGTGAAAATACATTTAAAAATAGTAAATTGCAAAATGGCGGAAAATTGTTTTTGAGCCATTTGGAAAGATTGGGTGGCCCCGATATCCACCTAGATCGTAGTATAAACTCATACTCTCATGCTCATTTTATAAAAGGCTCTCATATAAAGCTTTTTAAAAAATAATTTTTTAAATTTCTTAAAAGAAACTTTCATAAATCCACAAAACAAATCCACCTTTTAAAACTTTTATATACTTCCTCAATAAGGTTTGCATGCAAATAACCTTACTCTTCAAATAATCAAACGTTTCATGCTATAACTCACTTTTCACTCTTCACTTCACGCTTCAATTAAAAAACTCCACTCCACTTTTAATAAAAATCTATCATAATAAACTTTATAACTCCTTTAAAAATTATAATCCACACTTATTCAAATGTTCCTTAAAAACTCAACACATGCAACCGATTTTCAAAACTCCACGCAAGCAACTTGCTCAACACCAAATCCAGAACTAAACTTGCGCATGCAATTTATTTCCATGTTACCGTTCCACGTGATTTCAACCTCCACAAATATGCTAATTGGCTTTTAAAAAATAATTTTAAATTTCTTAAAAGAAACTTTCCTTAAATCCACAAAAACAAATCCACCTTTTAAAAAAACTTTATATACTTCACTCAATAAAGTTTGCATGCAAATAACCTCACACTTCAAATAATCAAACGCTTCATGCTATAACTCACTTTTCACTCTTCACTTCACGCTTCAATTAAAAAACTCCACTCCACTTTTAATAAAAATCTATCATAATAAACTTTATAACTCCACTTTAAAAAAAAATTATAATCCACACTTATTCAAATGTTCCTTAAAAACTCAACACATGCAACCGATTTTCAAAACTCCACGCAAGCAACTTGCTCAGCACCAAATCCATAACTAAACTTGCGCATGCAATTTATTTCCATGTTACCGTTCCACGTGATTTCAACCTCCACAAATATGCTAATTGGTAACTCGACCCTTCAATTCAGTGCAACCAATACCATAGATTGTATACTAAAGCATACGGTCTACTAAGATAACTCGTGGCCTCCTCTTCCATGCAACTCGAACCCATGCGGCTCTTCACAGATCAACAACTCACGCATCCCTCACAGAACTCACACTATCCACACCCTCTCCCTGTGGCTCTGATACCAAGATAAAATATGTGAAACAAAGACACGGTGAGGCTATGCTCACTTCTCTATATTCAATGAAGATGGATTACATCCTTATATAGGAAAATACTCTACCGAGTCGGTTACATGCAAACAAAAGATAACTAGACTCTCAACTATGAACTAAGTCTTAACATGCCTACAACTAAATATCACAACTGAAGCTTATAATTGGTGCTTACAACTGGCGCTTACTCCATTATTTCTAGGTATAATCTCACATAAAAACTTTCAGTGTAGATTTAAGAACTTATAAACTACTTAATCTTGTGCAAAAACAAAGAGATATAATCGTAAATATATCAACGCACAAATACTTAATATTACCAACTTGATTACTAGGCACGGTTACAAAAAATGATGTTATGCTCAGCTCCAACAACTTCTGCAAACTTATAAATAGAGTTTTTGCTCTCAGACTTCTCGAACTCCCAACACAGGTGTTATTGCTTCTTCATATAAACTAACTAACTCTATATAGACTCTTTACATACTCTAGAAATATAAAGAATGAGACTGAGACTTCATGTAGAAGCTAACCAACTTAAACATTTAAGACAACAATAAATTCCACTGAATCTATCTGAATAATAAAGAAAGATAAAATATTGGCTCATTAATAACTCACTTGCTTTCCCTGATAGACTGTAAGAACACGCTTGCTTGTCGTGACAGAAAAAAATTGTGTAAATGTAAAACTCACGACTTATAATTAATATATCCAACTCTCCCCCTTAATTATAAGTAGGTGGGCTTACAAAACACAAAATTTACATCAAAAAACTTAAGTTGACATGAAGTGTCAAATATTTGTGACTGCACAATTACATAGATTCTAAAATTCATCCCTTGCCAAAGATTTTGTAAATATATATGTGACTTGTTCTGTAGACCTGCAAAATTCTAAGCAAATTTCTTTTTTATTCACCAATTCTTTGATAAAATGATATCGCGTATCAATGTGCGTGGTTTTCTTGTGAAACACATGATTTTTGGACAATGCGATGGTAGAATTGTTATCACAAAAAATTGTAGTTGGTTCATGTTGTTCATGTAGTAAATCCTTTAACATTCTTTTCATCCAAACAACTTGAAAAGATAGGCTTGTAGCTACGACGTACTCAGCTTCAATTGATGAAAGAGTCACAATGGGATGATTTCTTGATGCCCATGACACTATACCTATTCCAAAATAAAATGTGTACCCAAAGGTACTTTTCTTGTCATCTTGATGCCTCCACAATCATTGTCAATATATCCAACAAGTCTGAAATCCTCTAAAGTAGAATACATAATTCCAAAATATTTTGTTCCATTCACATATCTCAGAATTGTCTTACCTGCCTTCTAATGAGAGTCTTTTGGAGTTTCCATGAACCTTGAAATGAATCTCACTCCATACATAATACCAGGCCTTGTTTCTCTGAAACACATAAGGATTCCTACCAACCTTTTAATCAAAGTTGGATTCACTTTATATCCTTTATCTTCCTTTCTTAACTTCAATCCTGATATGACAGGTGTTGGGGCTACTTTGGAATTTATCATGTTGAATATTTTCAAACTTTCATGTGCATATTTAGGTTGTGAAATAACTATACCATCTTTGGACTCGTGAACTTCAATACCCAGAAAATATCTCATAAGCCCCAAATCAATCATTTCAAACCCATCCTTCATGACTGACTTAAATTATTTTATGCCAAAATCACCTCTAAAAATCAAATCATTTACATATAAGAAAACAATTAGCATATTACCTTTTTGATTGGTTTCAATGTACAGTGTTGTCTCAAAGTCACTTCTTTAAAATCCATTCTGAATGAGATAGGATTCAATCTGAATGTACCAAAATTTGAGAGCTTTCTTTAATCCATACAGTGCCTTCTTCAATTTGTATACTTTATTTTCTTGTCCTGGAATCTCATAGCCTTGTGGTTGTTCCACTTATACTTATTGTAAGTGACCATTCAAAAATGTTGAATTTACATCCATTTGATAAACATTCCATTTATTATGCACAAAAATGGCCAACACAGTTTTGACTATGTCCATCCACGCAACTGGCACAAATGTTTTATTGAAATCTATTCTAGGTTGTTGTGTAAAACCCCTTGCAACTAACCTTGCCTTGTGCTTCTTCACATTTCCATTTGCATCTTGCTTGGTTTTATAAATCCACCTGAAACTTATCACATCCTTACCTTCAGGTACATCTACCAATTTCCATGTCTGATTATTCTCTAAGAATTCAATTTCTTCATCCATGGCTTGTTCCCAAACATCATCCTTGATATCTTCTTCAAAAGTTAATGGATCATCTATCTGTGAAAATAGAGAAAAGACTGAGAGTGAATTTGTTGTATCAACATTGTATATTTTGTGCAAACTTCTTGTCTTCCTTGTTAACATACTTGCTAGTGTTATATCTCGAGATGTAGAACTACTCGGATTGCTTGTTGAAGTTTGTTGCATGATTGGTGTGGACTGCACACCTGTAGATCTTACTACAGTAGTTTGTGATGTGACTTGTATCATAATTCTAGGAGTGCAAGGAACTGTGCTTTGACTTATGTTTGGTGTTTGAACCACTTCATCCTCTATATCATCATGCCCAATAGCATCACTAATTTTAAATTTCCTTTCCATGCTTCCATCCCATGCTTCATTTTCCATAAACTGAACATCACGGATGATTATAACTCTTCTTGCAATAATATCATACAATTTGTATGCTTTTGTATCCTCAGAATATCCAACAAATATGCATGTTTGTCCTTTTTTATATAACTTATTTCTCATCTTATCTAGAACATGTGCCTATACGACACAACCAAATACTTTTAACTATGCAACATTATGCTTCATACCTGTCCAGGCTTCTCAAGGAAAAAAAAATTCACACTCTTTGTCGGACATCTGTTCATGATGTACACCGTAGTTTCTATTGCCTCATCCCAATATTCATTTGAAAAACATTTAGATGGTAACATACTGCGCGCCATTTCCATGATGGTTCAGTTCTTTCTTTCTGCGACACCATTCTGCTATGGTGTAGACCATGCAATAAATTTCTTATAAATGCCATGAGCTTTACAAAAGTTCTGAAAATATTTTGAATCATATTAAATTGCTTATAAATGCCATGAGCTTTACAAGTGCATATCGAACAACGTCATTCCAGAATGGGGGAAAGCGAGCACTTGCTATCTTTCCCTCTTACACAAGCACAAGCGCATTTTGAACAACATCATTACAGTGTTGGGGAAAGCTAGCGCATGGGTTATAACCCTAAGTTGCACCATACATGCTTACTTGGCATCAAGCCAACTCATATCACTTCATTGCCAAAACATCTGTTGAACAACTCTTTGGAAATCCTCTTGTGTCAAGGCCCACGCGCCCTAACCCATTAATGCACGCATGTGCATGCTGGCTGGGTCACTACAGCCCACGTGTACCTAACAAAGCATGAAAAAAGAAAAGTTGTCGATGGAACAAAAATCCATGTGTCAGTTAACTGAAACTCTTGGCCATGCATGGTCGAGGGTTCATCCAAAACCCTAGCTCCTTCTAGCTTATAAAATAAGGGGTAGGGGTACCATTTGGAAGAGGAAAAAAATAGAGCAAAGAAACTCTGCCCATTTATGCAATCCATTGTCCCAACCCTTTATCCTTTCCTCATGCCAAAGGAGATTTAACGCAAAGCAGTTGGAGGATTGAAGAAGAGGAGCCAGGATCAAGGAGTGGTGGTAGGTCTCGACTTTGATTGTAAGTTGATTCATTTTTTCAAATAATAAAAGAATACTTTTCCCGTCCCAATGCATGAGTTATCTATGGTTTGGTTAATTTATGCTTAATTTCTAACCCTCGAGTAGAGAAGTAGCGTGCATGCATAGTTGTTTGTCTTGATTGCAGGTCATCTTTGGAAGGAGCAGCGCAAGCAAGTGGTCAACGCGCAACGTAGGATCTACATCGAACGTCGGAGATAAGGTTAGTAGTCATTCTCCATGCATGTACTGTGAAAGAGGGGTTTAAGTTTTGGGTTGTAGGTTAAAAAGTAATTTCTTTACGGTCAAAATCTGCATGCGAGTCTGACCCTAGTTTTCTAGTCCGTAGGGTGTTTTTCCCAACAACATAATTGGAGACCGTACTGGGGACAATACTCTTTAGGGTTTCCAGATTTAGTTGAGTTTTTGGGTAGTTTAAAAGATTAGATTTTTTGTTTTTCTTTGCCTATCTGTTTTCTGTTAGGTTTGAGCTAGCAGGGAGCCTGGTTCTTTATACCAGTTTTCCCTGACTGTTGCTTGACGGTAGTTGTCGGGACACACAGAGGTACACGCGCCCTACAGAAGGCCTGCACACGTGTACCCGCGACCTATCCTCTTACGGCCTGCATGTGAATGCTAGCTGTAGGGATAACAGTAGCGTGTAGGAGTTCAGAGACCTTTAGAGGCAGTCCACCTCTTCCCTGTCAGAATTATACATTCTCAGGGGGTTTTCTGGAATCCTGTCTGAGTCTTGTTGGTTCATAGTCCTATTTCAGATTTATTTTTTCGCTTTGTTATTCCTTGCATTATTTTTTCTTTTCTGTTAGAAAAAGCATCCAAGCCTTCAAGGGACCCTAGTTTTCAATACCAGAGGCCTCTTCCTGGTCTGGTCTACCTGTTTTTATCTTTGTCTTAGAAGTTATACATACATACGGCCTGTACAAGGTCAGCCCACGTGTACACGCGTTCTGTTTCAGATCAGCACGTGTTCGCACACATGTTTTTTTAGTGACAGTAGCAAGCTTTGACAGGCTACCTTTTGTTCAGGGTGGGGCAGTCATCCCCTCCTTTGATGAGAAGTATTTCTCTCAGGTGTTTGAGTTTAGGGTTATAACAACATGCTAGCTTTCCCTCTTGCACAAGCAAAAGCGCATCTCGAACATCATCCTACCATGGGGGAAAATGATCCAAGGGATCAAATTTTGCTCAAAATTCAAAGTGCTTGGAATCACTTCAAATCAAACAGAAGTGTAGGTCTTAGCATCACAAACCCAACGCAACTTGTTTGGGTTCAAACGGACATCATATGAGAGAGATATCGCCTTCTGTTCAAAAAGAAAAACAAGCAAAAACAATGTGTTGATTGTAGAGTCTGTACAGTCCGTACAAATGTTGATGTGGCAGGCCGTATGACACATTGCAGGCAACCATGTGGATAGTTGGCGGCGAATGCAATAATGACATGTGGAATTATCAAGGCGAATGGTTTGGTGCCACGTGGCCCGGACATGGGCTACCATGTGGCACCCTGTTATTGGTTGGTTGTATAAAATTTATTTGGAGTCCACCAGACTCGACCCCGTGACCTCCATCCACATGAAAAGTCTTTGAAAAGTCCACCAACCAATGAGCCATAACATATTGCTTATTATATATATGGTGTGAATTATATTTAAGTTTGAATTCTTTCAAATTGGTGCAGGGGGTCGGGTTGGGGCTTAGCCCCAGCCCGTGGTTATGTTGTTATGTCATATGTCCATGGTTTAAACCTTTGTGCACATACATTCAAACTTTAACCCTCGGTCGTATACATTGTAATATGACCATGGGCGCATGGTATGTTTTAATCATAGCCCTTTTTGTATGATCCTGGTCACATGTGTTTTCACATAGGACCACCGACGCGCCCGACCATTGTCATTTGAATTGGGCTTGGCCCCTTTTATATGCGCATGAGGTCATGTGGTGGCCATGTGCCCGTGGGCCTTGGCGGTTAAGGGCCAGAGCGTAAGCATTCTACAGTTTGTACCGGTTGTGCATTTGCACTTGGTGCTAAGTTTTAATGCATAAAAGTGCATGGGGGCTAGGTTGAGGCAACAAGGCTGCATTTTGGCGATCCAGAGACAACAAGTTTGAAGGGGAACTTCCAAGAAGCCTATCTTCTTCAATTTTTGGCCAAACGAGGTGCCGAAAAAGCCTAGCTAGGGGTTTCTGGATGTTCTGAAGCCATTGAAGCAATCTATTTGGAATTTTGAGCATTGTAAATCACATATTTTATCAATTTGAGCAAATAATACAAAAGATCCATTGGAAGCTGGACCAGGAGATGTAGCCCAAGAGAGGGGTGAACTCCTTTATCATATGTTGTGTAATGTGTTTTTTGTTCACTGTTTATTGATGTTGTTTATATGCATCTTGAATGAGTAGTTTCTATAAAGTTTGTGTTGCAAAATTGATCCATTTCCATTTTAACACATGAATTAAATCTTGCAAATAATTTCATGAATACAAGTCTTCTTCAATTTTAGATCAGAAAGCTAGCCCGTGCTAGATTTCCCTCTTACACAAGTATATACACATCTCAAACAAGATCATTCCACTGTGGGGGAAAGCCAGCGTGTGCTAGCTTTCTCTATTGCACAGACACAAGCGCATCTCGAACAACATCATTCCTTCATGGGGTAAAACTAGTGCATGCTAACTTTCAGTCTTGCAGATGCACAAACACATCTTGAATAACATCATTCCATTGTGGGAAAAGCTATCATTTGTTAGCTTTCCCTCTTTAACAAACACAAGCACATCTCGAACAACATCATTATAGCATGGAGTAAATCTTGAACATGCGAAACTTCCCTCTTGCACAAGCACAAACACATCTCAAACAACATCATTCCACCGTTAAGGAAAGCTAGTGCCTGTTAGCTTTCCCTCTTTCATAACCACAAGTGCATCTTCAACAACATCATTCCACCATGGTGGAAATCTAGTGCATGCTAGCTTTCTCTCTTGCACAAGCACAAGCACATCTCGAACAACATCATTCCTCCATGGGGTAAAACCAGTGCATGCTAACTTTCGGTCTTGTAGAAGCACAAGAACATCTTGAATAACATCATTCTGTTGTGGGGAAAAGCTAGTGTGTGCTAGCTTTACTTCTTTCACAAACACAAGAACATCTTGAACACCATCATTCCATCATGGAGGAAAGCTTGAACATGCTAAAATTCCCTCTTGCATAAGCATAAGCACATCTCAAACAACATCATTCCATCGTTAAGGAAATCTAGCGCATGTTAGCTTTCCCTCTTGCATAAGCACAAGCACATCTCGAACAACATAATTCCACCATGGTGGAAATCTAAAACCTGCTAGATTTCTCTCTTGCACAAGAAGAAGACCATATCTAACAACATCATTCCAGTGTTGTGCATCTCGAACATCATCCTACCCTCGGGAAAAGATAGCGCGTGCTAGCTTTCCCTCTTACACAAGAATATACACATCTCGAACAAGATCATTCCAATGTGGGGGAAGGCGAGCATGTGCTATCTTTCTCTCTTGCACAAGCACAAACACATCTCGAACAACATCATTCCTCTATGGGGTAAAACTAGTGCATGCTAACTTTCAGTCTTGCACAAGCACAAGCACATCTTGAATAACATCATTCCATTGTGGGGAAAAGCTACCGAGTGCTAGCATTCCCTCTTTCACAAACACAAGCACATCTCCAACAACATCATTCTAGCATGGAGGAATGCTTTCACATGTTAAAATTCCCCCTTGCACAAGCACAATCAAATCTCAAACAACATCAGTCCACCATTAAGGAAATCTAGCGCGTGTTAGTTTTCTCTCATGCATAAGCACAAGTGCATATCGAACAACATCATTCCACAATGGGGGAAAGCTAGCGTGTGGGAAATCTAGAGCGTGCTATCTTTCCCTCTTACATAGACACAAGTGCATTTTGAAAAACATCATTCTAGTGTTGGGGAAATCTAGTGCATGCTAGATTTCCCTCTTGCACAAGCACAAGTGCATCTCGAACATCATCCTACCACGGGCAAAAGCTAGCATCTCTCTTACACAAGCATCTACACATCTCGAACAAGATCATTCCATTGTGGGGGAAAGATATTGTGTGCTAGCTTTCGCTCTTGCACAAGCACAAGCGCATCTCGAACAACATCATTCCTCCATGGGGTAAAACTAGCGCATGCTAACTTTCAGTCTTGCAGAAGCACAAGCAGGTCTTGAATAACATCATTCCATTGTGGGGAAAAGCTAGTGTGTGTAAGATTTCCCTCTTTCACAAACACAAGCACATCTCTAACAACATCATTATAGCATGGAGGAAATCTTGCACATGCTAAACTTCCCTTTTTCACAAGCAGAAACACATCTCAAACAACATCATTCCACCATTAAGGAAAGCTAGCACGTGTTAGCTTTCCCTCTTGCATAAGCACAATTTCATCTCAAACAACATCATTCTACCATGGGGGAAATCTAGCGTGTGGTATCTTTCCCTCTAACACAAGCACAAGTGCATCTCGAACAACATCATTCCAGTGTTGGTGAAAGCTATCGCATGCTAGCTTTCCCTCTTGCACAAGCACAAACACATCTCGAACATCATCCTACCATGGGGAAAAGCTAGCGCATGCTAGCTTTCCCTCTTACACAAGTATATACACATCTAGAACAAGATCATTCCATTATGGGGGAAAGCTAGTGTGTGCTAGCTTTCTCTCTTGCATAAGCACAAGCGCATCTCAAAAAACATCATTCCTCCGTGCGGTAAAACTAGTGCATGCTAATTTTCAGTCTTGCAGAGGAAAAAACACATCTTGAATAACATCATTCCATTGTGGGGAAGAGCTAGCCCATCTTAGCTTTCCCTCTTTCACAAACACAATCACATCTTGAACAACATCATTCTAGCATGGAGTAAATATTGAACATGTGATACTTTCCTCTTGCACAAGCACAAGCACATCTCGAACAACATCATTCCTCTGTGGGGTAAAACTAGTGCATGCTAACTTTCAGTCTTGCAAAAGCACAAGAACATATTGAATAACATCATTCCATTGTGGGGAAAATATACCCTGTGCTAGCTTTCCCTATTTCACAAACACAAGCACATCTCCAACAACATCATTCTAGCATGGAGGAATGCTTGCACATGCTAAACTTCCCTCTTGCACAAGAACAATCAAATCTCAAACAACATCAGTCCACCGTTAAGGAAAGCTAGCGCGTGTTAGTTTTCCCTCTTGCATAAGCACAAGTGCATACCGAACAACATCAGTCCACAATGGGGGAAAGCTAGCATGTCCTATCTTTCCCTCTTACACAAGCACAAGTGCATTTTGGACAACATCATTCCTGTGTTGGGGCATGCTAGCTTTCCCTCTTGCACAATCACAAGCGCATCTCAAACATCATCCTACCATGGGGGAAATCTAGTGTGTCTCTTACACAAGCATATACACATCTCCAACAAGATCATTCGGCTGTGGGGGAAAGCTAGAGTCTGCTAGTTTTCTCTCTTGCACAAGCACAAGCCCATCTCGAACAACATCATTCCTTCGTGGGGTAAAATTAGCGCATGCTAACTTTCAGTCTTGTAGAAGCACAAGCACGTCTTGAATAACATCATTCAATTGTGGGGAAAAGCTAGTGTGTGTTAGCTTTCCCTCTTTCACAAACACAAGCACATCTCGAACAACATCATTCTAGCATGGAGGAAAGATTGCACATGCTAAACTTCCCTTTTGCACAAGCACAAGCACATCTCAAAAAACATCATTCCACCATTAAGGAAAGATAGCGCATGTTATCCTTCCCTCTTGCATAAGCACAAGTTCATCACGAACAACATCATTCTACCATGGGGGAAATCTAGTGCATGCTAGCTTTCCCTCTTACACAAGCACAAACGCATCTCGAACAACATCATTCCAGTTTTGGTGAAAGCTAGCGCATGCTAGCTTTCCCTCTTGCACAAGCACAAGCACATATCGAACATCATCCTACCATGGGGGAAAGCTAGTGCATGCTAGCTTTCCCTCTTACACAAGTATATACACATCTCAAACAAGATCATTCCACTATGGGGGAAATCTAGTGTGTGCTAGCTTTCTCTATTGCATAAGCACAAGCGCATCTCGAACAACATCATTCCTCCATGGGGTAAAACTAGTGCATGCTAACTTTCAGTCTTGTAGAGGCACAAGCACATATTGAATAACATCATTCCATTTTGGGCAAAAGATAGCGTGTGTTAGATTTCCCTCTTTCACAAACACAATCACATCTCGAACAACATCATTCTAGCATGGAGTAAATCTTGAACATGCGATACTTTCGTCTTGCACAATCACAAACACATCTCAAACAACATCATTCCACCGTTAAGGAAAG
Organism: Picea sitchensis; assembly: GCA_010110895.2. Taxonomy (NCBI): domain Eukaryota; kingdom Viridiplantae; phylum Streptophyta; class Pinopsida; order Pinales; family Pinaceae; genus Picea; species Picea sitchensis. The sequence continues at coordinate 34,273 of SNQJ01S0075906.1, forward strand.
CTAGTGTGTGTTATCTTTCCCTCTTGCATAAGCACAAGTGCATCTCGAATAAAATCATTCCATTGTGGGGAAAAGCTACCCTATGCTAGCTTTCCCTCTTTAACAAACACAAGCACATCTCCAACAACATCATTCTAGCATGGAGGAATGCTTGCACATGCTAAACTTCCCTCTTGCACAAGCACAATCAAATCTCAAACAACATTAGTCCACCGTTAAGGAAAGATAGTGTGTGTTAGTTTTCCCTCTTGCATAAGCACAAGTGCATATCGAACAACATCATTCCATAATGGGGGAAAGCTAGTGCGTGCTATCTTTCCCTCTTACACAAGCACAAGCGCATTTTGAACAACATCATTCCGGTGTTGCGGAAAGCTAGCACATGCCATCTTTCCCTCTTGCACAAGCACAAGCGCATATCGAACATCATCGTACCATGGGGAAAAGCTAGCATGTCTCTTACACAAGCATATACACATCTCAAACAAGATCATTCCACTCTGGGGAAAAGCTAGCCTGTGCTAGCTTTCTCTCCTCCACAAGCATAAGCGCATCTTGAACAACATCATTCCTCCGTGGGGTAAAACTAGCGCATGCTAACTTTCAGTCTTGCAGACGCACAAGAATGTATTGAATAACATCATTCCATTGTGGCGAAAATCTAGAGTGAGTTAGCTTTCCCTCTTTCACAAACACAAGCACATCTCGAACAACATCATTCTAGCATGGAGGAAAGCTTGCACATGCTAAAATTCCCTTTTGCACAAGCACAAGCACATCTCATACAACATCATTCCACCGTTAAGGAAAGCTGGTGTGTTTTAGATTTCCCTCTTGCATAAGCACAAGTTCATCTCGAACAACATCATTCTACCATGGGGTAAATCTAGCGCGTGCTAGATTTCCCTCTTACACAAGCACAAGTGCATCTCGAACAACATCATTCCAATGTTGGTGAAAGCTAGCGCATGTTAGCTTACCCTCTTGCACAAGCACAAGCGCATATCGAACATCATCCTACCATGGGGGACAGCTAGCACGTGCTAGCTTTCCCTCTTACACAAGCATATACACATATTGAACAAGATCATTCCACTGTGGGGGAAACCTAGCGTTTTCTAGATTTCTCTCCTGCACAAGAACAAGCGCATCTCGAACAAAATCATTCCTCCGTGGGGTAAAACTAGTGCATGCAAAATTTCAGTCTTGCAGAGGCACAAACACATCTTGAATAACATCATTCCATTGTGTGAAAAATCTAGCATGTGTTGGCTTTCCCTCTTTCACAAACACAAGCACATCTCAAACAACATCATTCTAGTATGGAGTAAAGCTTGAACATGTGATACTTCCCTCTTGCACAAGCACAAACACATCTCAAACAACATCATTCCACCGTTAAGGAAATCTAGTGCGTGTTAGGTTTCCCTCTTACATAAGCACAAATGCATCTCGAATAACATCATTCCATTGTGGGGAAAATCTACCCTGTGCTAGCTTTCCCTCTTTCACAAACACAAACACATATCCAACAACATCATTCTAGCATGGAGGAATTCTTGCACATGATAAACTTCCCTCTTGCACAAGCAGAATCAAATCTCAAACAACATCAGTCCACCGTTAAGGAAAGCTAGCGCATGTTAGTTTTCCCTCTTGCATAAGAACAAGTGCATATCGAACAACATCATTCCACAATGGGGGAAATCTAGCGTGTGGTATCTTTCCCTCTCACACAAGCACAAGCGCATTTTGAACAACATCATTCCAGTGTTGGGTAAATCTAGTGCATGTTAGCTTTCCCTCTATTAGGCAAAATATATGTCATTATAATAACGTTGTAGTACTTTCCCAACCATTTAATTGTCAACCCGGGGTACGTAAATTGATGAAGCACGTGCACTATTTGTGCATTAATTGTCAACCCTGCACGTGGAATTGATGTACACTGCACTATTTGTGCAAGACCTAAGTACAACTAATTCCACCTAATCTATTTTGTTGAAATCAAACTGATCTAAGACAGCATTGAAACACTAACTAGGAAAGAAAAAAATCAATCTAGGAAATAAATACAACATGTGAAGAATTAACAACAATGACATACGTGAGCTCACACAACATATCAATCTCAAATTATATTACAATATTCAAATGACAAAACATGAAATAGCAACAAAGCTAAGAATCCCCTTCTCCTAATTACAAGACTATATCCAAAAACTCAAGCTTCAATCCTAATTCGAATTTCATTTTCCCCATGAAGAGAGAGCACTCTCTTTATACATGAGAGTCTTGAATATAAGATAACCATCTCATTATTATAGATCCACTATTCTCTCAAACACTCTCAACTACTTTCCCATTATTACAAGATATGATCCCTTCAAAATCCTCACACATATCTCTCATATCTTAGATAAGATATTCTAACCAAATTTCCATGATCTTCTCCTGAAAAGAGGCTTGAATAATTATCTCCTTTGGAATGATGGAAGAGATATTCGAGAAGTCTCTTGAATTAATCATCCATATTTCTCCTACACATTACAAACCTCACATATAATTCGAGATATATATGAAAACATGTATATTTCTAATATTTAATCATAAATTCACTTTTAATACTAAATGAATAAAGTGGAAAATAAGGATGTGAAACCCAAATGTATTTATGAAAATGGTATGATGAAGTTTTAATAACATGAAATGTAAGGAATAGTGAAGGGAAGCAGTCGATGAAAATACATTTCAGTCCCAATAGCTCCCCTAACTTAACTTTGTTAGCGTCCCTCATGCAACCATGCATGGATCTTCTCAAGAACCTTTGGCATTTGAACTTGGGCTTTGATTGATGATGTATTTTAATAATGAATGTTTCTAGGATATGTGGAGACATGAGTAACAACTCATAAGTAACAACTAGCATTTCCTATGGTTGCCCTGTGTAACAACCATGAACATAAGAATGTTGGTTCTTGTGTTAACAACACTCATTTCATTATTTTTCTCTGTCAAGTATGATAATAATTTTCCCATATTTTAGTTTCTAGTAACAACTGACATTTTCCATTGGTTGGTTCTTGCAACAACCATGGATATAAGAATGTTGTCCTTGTGTTAACAACATTCATTTCATTATTTTCCTACGTCATATAATAATTCTTCCATATTTTAGTTTCCAGTAACAACCGACATTTTCCTATGGTTGGTTCTGTGTAACAATCTGATGAATATAAGAATGTTGGTTCTGTGTTAACAACATTCATTTCATTATTTTTCTCTTGTTTTATGATAATAATTGAAATCTATATATTCACGGAAAAGATAGGCTATCAATGTGCATAAGAAATCATCATCGGCATAAGAAATCCTTTTCTCTATCTTTTGTGAATCATGCCAAGGTGTAGATCAATGAAAGCAAAGTGCATCAGGATCATTGGAAAATAAATTTGGGAAGTGTAAATGGGATGAAATTCGAATGATGATAGTGGAAAATGTGGTGGTTATGAATATAGTTCCCCCATTTCAATTCCGTTGCATGTCCCCACGCAACATAGTGTAGGTCATGGAAGGAAAAAAGGAAATGAAGTGTGGCAAGGGAATTTTACAAAATATTCAAGTCAACATAGAAGGAATTTCATGATTAAAGCTTAGAAAACAACATACCTCCACTTACCCAAAATGTAGATGAACTATGCAATAGGAATGTAGTTGTTGCGGCTGCTGGATCAGGAAATCGTGACTGGTACTGTAGCTGCAACTACTGTAACGCTAGAACTGCTGGAGCAAAGAATATGTGACTGCGACTGTTAGAATATGGAAGGTGTCACTGGTGCAGGATCATGAAGATGTAGCTGTGAATGGCATTGTTGTTGTAACATGAAAGATGGCACTGTTGTAGGATCATGTGAAAGGTGACTGCTACTGTAGCAGCACTACTGCAACTGCGACTGCAGGAACTACTGCAACTGCCATAACAGAGATTGTTGTAACTGATGTAACGATGAATGTTGTAATAGGATGTAACAACAACTGTTGTAACAACAATGGCTGGAAATACAACGATTGCCACTACTGAATCAGAGAATGTGAAGTGGAGGAATCTGAACTGGTGCTGATGAATCAGGGAAAAGAGAAAGTATGAAAATTTGGAACTGTCGTGCTCTCATAGGTCTGAAGTCATGCTGCTGTAACTGCTGAGGGAGTCATGAAAAAGTGTATAGTCTTCACCTGCTACAAAACCCAATGGTACAATCCTAGTCATGCGAATAAATGTGTCGATGTCGAGCATGAAAAGAAATCATTGGATTACCGGCCATTGATGAATGTCGTTAACTAATGCGAGTCAAACTCACCATTGATGTCAATGAGTGCCAAGGTACCTAAGTACATCTTGCGAAGTGCGAATATATGAGATGATTTTGAGCCACTTGCAATATCTGACGATCAAGGGACATTGATGTATTCCCATGATTTCCAGCGAGAGAACTTGCCATTAAGGCATGCAAGCCTCCAGGTACTCAAAATGGACTCTAGTCTATATCCCAGATAAGGTGTTGAGGTCGATGGGGCAAGACTTGTTGAAAGTTGGGCCTTAAGGAATCCCACATTAGTCAATGCGAGTTTGTACAAAGAGATTTGGTAGGACTATAAATGGAAATAACTCATGGGCAAGCAGTGTGTATCAGCATGGCGAGGGAAACAAGGGAATGTAATCGAGGAAAGGGAATAAGTTTTATTCAAAAGGCAAACTAGAATGGAAAAATAAGGCAAAAATGAACTGAAAGGAATGTATGCGATTCAGAGAAAAATAGGCATGTGTGAAGTTCTGACTGATAAGGCGATGGCACATAGGCTTCAGACATGGATGACTAATGTGCATTTGAAGGAAAAATAGGGATAAACATGCATGACGCAAATGGGTTATGAAAGGTTTCTGTGTAACAACAAGCGTCATGATGTTTATAATGAGTAACAGCTCCGTCAAACTGTTGATCAACACATGTTTGTTAAAAGTTTGTGATTCTTGAAAAATCACAGCAGCAACAAATGTAATCATCTTTGAACCTGTAAAATGTTAGTACTAAACCTGCAGCAAAATCGTGAGATCATTGAAAAATATAAAATGTAGGAATGAGTACAAATACCAACAATCGAATAAAATGAAATGTGTCTTTCTTACCTTTTTCCGTAGGCAATCTCCCTTGTCAAAACCTGTTTCGAGTAACTCAAGAAATTAATGTTAAACACGAAAACATGATTCCAATAATGTTCCAGGAAGTGGAAAGGTCCATTTGCAATGTTTTGAGTTTTATAATTTTTATAGATTTTATAATTTTTAGTGTTTTTGTTTTATTTCTATAATTGAACAAAACAAAAGAAAAAGAAAAATAAAAATTATACTAAAGGCAAACAATTTATTACTATACAAAATAAAAAAAATCACAGTATTGTCTCAGCTTCAGCTAGTCAAGCATAAGTTCCTTAAAGTTACATAGAACTGTTTATCTCAGCTTCAGCTACTCAAGCATAAGTTCCTGAAAGTTACATAGAACTGTTTATCTGGTTGCCCACTCTGCGGGCATGCATATCACTGAATTTAGAAAGACTTATCATTTTCCCCTCTACATGAGGAAGCAAAATACAAATGAATAACTATCACTACTATCCTTGATTGAACAGGACAGGTAAAAACCACTATTTCCTTAATTTAGTTTCATCTTTTACCCCTATAAAAAGTCGTCGTGTCAAGTTCTGAACACACCCATGAAAGTCAGATGCAGTTTTTGCAATGGTATTGACAGATTGTAAGAAGTTCTTGTATAAGAACCTTCTTACAGTCCTTTCTTCTCAATGCCAAGCAGATGCCGCAATGAGAATTTTGTCCAACATCCAAAATACATAGCTCCTCCTTCTTCCTTAGTCTTGTAGCTATTGCAGTATGATTGGTGGAGCAAATATTTAACTGTGTCCTTGACATTGTAGACACACTTTCATCGGGCATGTGATGCAGCTGGAATGCAAAGTTGACTGCTAAATCCTCATCTAGATTTATGTTAAGCATCCATGGTTGGACATCTCCCACTTTTTCTGTAATGGATATAAATTGTAAAGAAGCACCAAATGATTTGCAAATTGTTCAAGACTCTTTCCTACAACATCCAATCCCCCTGCAATATGTTTTACAGATTCAGGATCATCTGCTCCAGTTTCCTTAGCCTCATTTTCTACATGATGTGCATGCTGCAATTATACAAGGGTTGAACGTAACTTGACACCAATCCTCTCTCTTCCACACTCTGATTTGACACCCACCATATTTAAATTCTTATATGGTATGGATTTGATTTAGGTCAACGTGATGATAGCCGAGTGCAGTACATGAGAATCATTATTCTCAGAGAAAATTTGTGTGTATTCCATGTCCTAAGGGTGTGAGTGCATGAATGATCTGGGTGGCCTCTTCATTTCAGAATAGATATGATTATAGGGATAGTAATAAGTCAACCCACCTGCGAGACAAAATGACGTTAATGTATGTGGTTTTTCAGTGTTACTTGAAAGTGTGGGGCAGGCAGAGTATCAAATTTGAGTCAATTCATCATCATCGTTTTCTCACTGGGAAGTGTGTGCTATTCTTTCTAAATTACGTATTCTTTGTATCATCAAAATGAAGCAATGGATCATGTAGTCACATTTCCGTTATAGTCATAAAATTTCTCCAATATCATTCAATGCTGCATAGCAATAACGTTATTTTTATGTGCAAATGTGGAGGACGAGTTCCGTGCTTTGCCTTTGGGCACTGGCCTTTAGTTAGGCAACAAGAAGGAAGGCTTATTACCTGGGTTTTTAAAAAAAAATCTGATAGGTGAGGCATGAAAAACAACGTAGGTCTATTCACTCTTCTTCTTCCATTTTCGTTAATCAGAGAAACAGTTGCAGTTGAAGGCATTTCTAGCATTTTTCTCTACTGTTGACAGTAATGGATCGTACACGAAAAAAAACAAAAAATTTCTTAACAAAATCGCAAGACTTCTGGAGTTTACGATGCTTGATCCATTCCAATGTCAACCTTATACCCAAACAGTAAAGGTTCTTAGGGGTTGATTCTGCGGCTAACTGTCCAAACGTTGTGCTCTATACATTGGATGCATTTGCACGATCTTCCAACGCTTTGTATCTGAGCTTTCAGTTTCATGATCATAGTTGCGCTGTCATAATGTAACTCTTTTGCATGATAAATTAATCCTGCTAATAACCAAGCTTCCTGTTGTAGCTGTTTTAGTAAGTGACAATCCCTAATATGGCATATCGCCAAGAATCCGTGTCTTCTGAAAGATAACACAAGTTTGTTTAAAACAACTCTAACATGCAACCATCATCAGAGAAATTCATTAACTCGGTATTCCAGCTGTAAGGACAGAGTGAGGCTATTTTTCGGCTGGGTTTGTTTACATCTTTATGGAAGAAAATTTGCAGCCAGGAAGAGAGAGATACGTTAAATAAGCAACAGTATAAAAATTTAATCCCAATAAAGCATGCCGATAGATAGAAAATTAGGTAAGGCAATCCATTAGATTCCTGGGAAATATTATCACCGAGATCTTGGTGAAAATATGTTTGCAATCAACATCACCATGAAAAACAATCTCACAACTACCCGCAAGAAAATTCTCATCGTATTTTGAGTAAAACATGATTGTTGTTAAAACTAGCATCGAGAGAATCGACTCATACAGATCGATATGGTTATGACATTGGAGGAGTTGGTTGATGATTCGAATGCAACAGAACCATGGGAGCAAATTCTATCATCCCTAATCCGAAATTGTATGCGCTAGGCAATCTTTCTAGAAACAACATTGAATTTAAATTTGGCAATAAGTATAAAGATCCAATGTTTTATCCTTGATTTGATTTTCTATTGCTTTTGCAGGTTTCGGCATGAAAGGATGAATACCAGCAAGGAAATTACATTTGTAATTTTATCATTTAACTGTTGCTGCAGGTTGCGGGTTTAAGGTCAAAATATTTCAAGTGGTGAAGGCGGAGATAGGGTGTGAGAGGCCGAAGAATAAATTCTCTACTACATTCTATCTTGATGTGCTAAAGTTTTTGCAGGGTTATTATTTAATTTCTTGTTGTAATGAAATTCAAAACCACAAATGAAACAATCCAAAATTTCAAAAACCCAGTTCAATCGATTTCAAGCACAGTTCAACCACTGTAACAGCATGTAAAAAAAAATAAAAAATCACTGTTTCAGCATGCTGTAACAGCATGTCAAAATTTCACTGTTTCAGCATGTAAAAAAAATTTCACTGTTTTAGCATGGGATTTACAGTTTCAGTTTGTAAGAGTGCAAAAGATTATTCGCATGGATTTGCAGACCAGTTCTAATGTTTGGTTATGTTTTATTTGCAGGTCTGAGTTCAAGCTACGATTTGCAGGTTTATGAAGGAGAAAAAAAATGCAATTGAATAGGTGGGACACAGTTTCAGCCATCTGTTTCGGCTCAGAGTTATTATTTCAGCATGTAAGGACAGTTGCATCCACTGTTTTGTCATAGAAACACTCAAAATTTCAACTTACAAAAATTTTTCTTTTTAGCAAATGGAGAAAAATATGATTTGCAAATTAACCATAAAATCGATTACGCATACTGCAAACCATTAATTATTCCTGAAATTAATCTAAATCATCCCTATTTTCTGATCCTCGTGATCGCACTAAGTGCAGTGGAGAGCATACTTATTCTAGCAAAAATAAAAAATTGAAAATAAAATTCTACCTACACTACGCTAATTAGAAATGAGACATTAGTTACGTATAATCACAGTCCCAATGTAGCCATGCACGCAACAGTAATACAAATATGTTATCTTTCAATTTCACAATTGAAAATCGGAAATATACATAAATATACAAATGATAATCAGAAAACTGCTGAAACTCTAAATTATCAAAATAGAAAGAAAAACTAAATGACTCTAACCTGGTACCTTCTTGAAACCATCGTTCGATGAGGCTCTCGTAGGCGTAATTTGTCTCACTCAGATCATGCTACAGCTCCTCATTTTCCTCCTCCTCCTCCTCCTTGCATTCTTCATGTGTTGATTCATTGTCTGTTTCTAGAGGAGTAATTAAGCTCTCGGCTGCTATCAAGATCTTCTCTTCTTGAGAAGAGGAAATCCTGGCTTCTGCAAGGATCTGAGTGATATGTTCCAAGATTATACTCATAGTTAAACCATGTTAAAAAGAAGGGATTCTTACAACACCCAAATCAAAATGAAAATCTAAAAATCACACTAGCTGAAACACCCTTGAAACAAACCACTGTTGTTGAAACACATGAAAAACACTCTTCACAGTTGCGAGAACCCATTGCTAATTGAAATGATTGACACACACTAAAGGCCATCTATCTCCTAACAAAGAACATGACCCTCTAATCCCTTCCATTAAGCAGGGACCCTTAACCTAGTCTCTGATTAGCACACTTTTGAAAATAACTAAAAGCTAACTAATTCTACAGAGAACATGACCTTCTAATCCCTTCCATTAAGCAGGGACCCTTAACCCAGTCTCTGATAAGCACACTTGTGAAAATAACTGAAAGCTAACTAATTCTACAGAGAACAGTTCCTTCTAATCCCTTCCATTAAGCAGGGACACTTAACCCAGTCTCTGATTAGCACACTTGTGAAAATAACTGGAAGCTAACTAATTCTACATAGAACATGACCTTCTAATCCCTTCCATTAAGCAGGGACCCTTAACCCAGTCTCTGATTAGCACACTTGTGAACATAACCGAAAGCTAACTAATTCTATAGAGAACAGGACCTTCTAATCCCTTCCATTAAGCAGGGACCCTTAAACCAGTCTCTGATTATCACTCTTGCATAAAAGGAAATTGATACCTGAATCCATTGTGCTTCCCCGGCAACGGCGCCAAAATGTTAGGCGAAATATATGTCGTTATAATAACGTTGTAGTACTTGCCCAACCATTTAATTGTCAACCCGGGGTACGTAAACTGACGAAGCACATGCACTGTTTGTGCAGGACTGAAGTAGAACTAATCTAATCTAATCTATGTTGCTGAAATCAATAACGAAATCAACTAATCACAGAAGCATTCAGAAACTTTAACTAGGAAAGCGTAAAAATTTCATAAGGGAAATACAACATGTAAAGAGTTAACAACAATGACATATGTGAGCTCACACAGCATATCAATCTCAAAGGTACTACGGTAGTCAAATGACAAAACGAATAAGCAGAAGTTAATCCCCTTCTTCTAATTACAAGACTATCTCCAAAAACTCGAAGCTTGAATCCCCTGATTCTCATTTCCCCTCATGAAGAGAGCACTCTCTTTTTGTACATGAGATCCTTGAGATAAGATAACCATCATTATTACAGATCCACTATTCCCTCGACCACTCTAAACTATACATTTATTACAAGATATGATCCCTTCAAATCCTCACCCATACCTCTCATATATCTTGGATAACATATATTATCCAAGATATATGACAACTAAATCTCCATGTTCTTCTCCTTGAAAAGAGGCTTGCATAATTATCTCCTTTGGAATGATGGAAGAGATATTAAGTGACTCACACATAATTGAAGGGTATTAATGAAAACATGTATATTTTCACAATATTTAATGTAAATTCACTTTAATACTAAAATGAATAAAGTGGAAAATAATGATGTGAAACCAAATGTATTTATGAAAATGGTATGATGAAGGTTTAATGGGGGCGATGAAGTATACTTAGGGAAAGGTGGATGAAAATCGAATTTCCTAGATCCCAACTTGTACTAACAACATTTGCATGTCCTCATGCAACCATGAATCAAGATCTTCGAAGAACCTTTGGCATTGAACTTTGGATTTGATTGATGATGAATTTTTAAACGAATGTTTTCGAGGAGGATATGTGGGGAGCATGAGTAACAACTCATAAGTAGCTATAAATTTCCTATGGTTGGTTCTTTTGCAACAACCATGAATATAAGAATGTTGGTTCTTGTGTTACCAACATCCATTTCGATATTTTCTCTTGATGTTATGATAATTTTCCATATTTTAGTTTCCAATAACAAATGACATTTCCTATTGTTGGTTATTGTGTAACAACCATGGATATAAGAATATTGGTTCTTGTGTTAACATTCATTTCATTATTTTTCTCTTGTTGTTATGATAATAATTGTACCATATACTCACTGGAAAAGATAATCTATCAATGTAAATAAAAATCATCACTGAAAGAAAGCCTTTTCTCTATCTTTTATGAATCATGCCAAGGTGTGGATCAATGCGTAAAATTAGGGTGCATCTGAGGGGATGGATTGGAAAATAAATTTTGGGGAAGTGTAAATGGAATGAAAATTGAATGATGATAGTGGAAAAATGTGGTGAATATAGTTCCCCCCCCCCAAACTGAATCGGTTGCATGTCCCATGCAACATAGTGTGGAATCATGGAAGGAAAAAGGAAATGAAGTGTGGCGAGGGAATTTTCCAAATATTCAAGTCGTATAGAAGGTACCATGATTAAAGCAGAAAACAATTATACCTCCACTTACCCAAAATGTAGATGAACTATGCAATAGGAATGTAGTTATTCTGCGGTACCGCTAGATCGAAATGCATTGGTAGTGTATGTTTACCCAACTATGTAGGCTATTTGGAGCAAAGGAGTAATATTATTGCATTTGTTGGAAGATGGGAGGTGTCACTGGTGCAAGATCATGAAGATGTAGGCTGTGAATGGCGTTGTTGCTATAACATGAAAGATGGCACTGTTGTGGGATCATGTGAAAGGTGATTGCCTACGTAGCGTGCACCAAATGCGACTGCGGGGAACCTCTTGCAACTTCCATAGCATTTATAGCTAGCATGCTTGATGAATGTTGTGTCCGGATCTTAGCTCTTATTTCTTTAATAACGACAATGAAATTTGGAACTACTTGGCTATCCTTGTTAAGATCGAGATAATGTGAAGTGGAGAATACGGTAGTGTGATGAATCATGGAAAAGAGAGAGTATGAAAATGTGGAATTGTCGTGCTCTCATAGATCTGAAGTCATGCTATTGTAACTGCTGAGAGAGTCATGAAAAAAGTGTATAGTCTTCACCTGCTACAAAACCCAATGGGTACAATCCTAGTCATCACGAATAAATGTGTCGATGTCGAGAATGAAAAGAAATCATTGGATTCACAGAGGCCATTGATGAATGTCGTTAACGATCTCTTGAGGAGAAAAGTTCACCATTGATTTCAATGAGTTCCAAGGCACCTAAGTACATCTTAGAAGTCTTGAATAGATGAGCTTATGTTGAGCTTCACTTACGAATCGGCGATCAAAGAGGACATTGATGTATTCCATGATTGCTAAGCGAGAGAACTTGCCATTAAGGCATGCAAGCCTCAGGTACTCAAAATGGACTCTAGTCGAGAGAACTTGCCATTAAGGCATGCAAGCCTCCAGGCACTCAAAATGGACTCTAGTCTATATCCCAGATAAGGTGTTGAGGTCGATGGGGCAAGACTTGTTGAAAGGTGGGCCTTAAGGAATCCCACATCAGTCAACGCGAGTTTGTACAAAGAGATTTGGTAGGACTATAAATGGAAAGAACTCACAGGCAAGCAGTGTGTATCAGCATGGGGAGGGAAACAAGGGAATGTAATCGAGGAAAGGGAATAAGTTTTATTCAAAAGGCAAACTAGAATGGAAAAATAAGGCAAAAATGAACTGAAAGGAATGTATGCGATTCAAAGAAAAATAGGCATGTGTGAAGTTCTGACTGATAAGGCGATGGCACATAGGCTTCAGACATGGATGACTAATGTGTGTTTGAAGGAAAAATAGGGATAAACATGCATGACGCAAATGGGTTATGAAAGGTTTTTGTGTAACAGCAAGCGTCATGATGTTTATAATGAGTAACAACTCCGTCAAGCTGTTGATCAAAGCATGTTTGTTAAAAGTTTGTGATTCTTGAAAAATCACAGTAGAAACAAATGTAATCATCTTTGAACCTATAAAATGTTAGTACTAAACCTGCATCAAAATCGTGAGATCATTGAAAAACATAAAATGCAGGAATGAGTACAAATACCAACAACCGAATAAAATGAAATGTGTCTTTCTTACCTTTTGCCGTAGGCAATCTCCCTTGTCAAAACCTGTTTCGAGTAACTCAAGAAATTAACGTTAAATAATAAAACATGATTCCAATAATGTTCCAAGAAGTGGAAAGGTCCATTTGCAATGTTTTGAGTTTTATAATTTTTATAGCTTTTATAATTTCTAGTGTTTTTTTTTTGTTTCTATAATGCAACAAAACAAAAGAAAAAGAAAAATAAAAATTATGCTAAAGGCAAAAAAATTATTACTATACAAAATAAAAAAGATCACAGTATTGTCTCAGCTTCAGCTAGTCAAGCATAAGTTCCTGAAAGTTACATAGAACTATTTATCTCAGCTTTAGCTAGTCAAGCATAAGTTCCTGAAAGTTAGATAGAACTGTTTATCTAGTTTCCCACTGTGCGGGCATGCATATCACTGATTTTAGCAAGACTCAGAATGTTTCCCTCTGCATGAGGAAGAAAAATACAAACGAATAACTATCACTACTATCCTTGATTGAACAGGACATGTAAAAACCACTGTCTCCTTAAATTAGTTTCATCTTTTACCCCTATAAAAATTCATTGTGTCAAGTTCTGAACACACCCATGAAATTCAGATGCAGTTTCTGCAATGGTATTGACAGATTGTAAGAAGTTCTTGTATAAGAACATTCTTACAGTCCTTGCTTCTCAATGCCAAGTAGATGCCGCAATGAGAATTTTGTCCAACCATCCAAAATACATAGCTCCTCCTTCTTCCTTAGTCTTGTAGCTATTGCAGTATCATTTGTGGAGCAAAGATTTAATTGTGTCCTTGACATTGTAGACACACTTTCATCGGGCATGTGATGCAGCTGGAATGCAAAGTTGACTGCTAAAGCCTCATCTGGATTTATGTTAAGCATCCATGGTTGGACATCTCCCACTTTTTCTGTAATGGATATAAATTGTAAATAAGCACCAAATGATTTGCAAATTGTTCAATCCTCTTTCCTACAACATCCAATCCCCCTGCAATATGTTTTACAGATTCAGGATCATCTGCTCCAGTTTCCTTACCCTCATTTCCTACATGATGTGCATGCTGCAATTATACAAGGGTTGAACATAACTTGACACCAATCCTCTCTCTTCCACACTCTGATTTGACACCCACCATATTTAAATTCTTATATGGTATGGATTTGATTTAGGTCAACGTGATGATAGCCGAGTGCAGTACATGAGAATCATTATTCTTAGAGAAAATTTGTGTGTATTCTGTGTCCTAAGGGTGTGAGTGCATGAATGATCTAGGTGGCCTCTTCATTTCAGAATAGATATGATTATAGGGATAGTAATAAGTCAACCCACCTGCGAGACAAAACGACGTTAATGTATGTGGTTTTTCAGTGTTACTTGAAAGTGCGGGGCAGGCAGAGTATCAAATTTGAGTCAATTCATCATCATCATTTTCTCACTAGGAAGTGGGTGCTATTCTTTCTAAATTACGTATTCTTTGTATCAACAAAATGAAGCAATGGATCCTGTAGTCACATTTCCGTTATATTCATAAACTTTCTCCAATATCATTCAATGCTGCATAGCAATAATGTTATTTTTATGCGCAAATGTGGAGGACGAGTTCCATGCTTTGCCTTTGGGCATTGGCCTTTAGTTAGGCAACAAGAAGGAAGGCTTATTACCTGGGTTCTAAAAAAAAAATCCAATAGCTGAGGCATGAAAAACAACGTAGGTCTATTCACTGTTCTTCTTCCATTTTCATTAATCATAGAAACAGTTGCAGTTGAAGGCATTTATAGCATTTTTCTCTACTGTTGACAGTAATGGATCGTACACGGAAAAAAAAGAAAACTTTATTAACAAAATCACAAGACTTCTGGAGTTTACGATGCTTGATCCATTCCAATGTCAACCTTATACCCAAACAGTAAAGGTTCTTAGGGGTTGCTTCTTTGGCTAACTATCCAAACGTTGTGCTTTGTACATTGGCTGCATTTTCACAATATTCCAATGCTTTGTATCTGAGCTTTCAGTTTCATGATCATAGTTGCGCTGTCATAATGTAACTATTTTGCATGATAAATTAATCCTGCTAATAACCGGGCTTCCTGTTGTAGTTGTTTTAGTAAGTGACAATCCCTAATATGGCATATCGCCAAGAATCCGTGTCTTCTGAAAGATAACACAAGTTTGTTTAAAACAACTCTAACATGCAACCATCATCAGTGAAATTCATTAACTCGGTATTCCAGCTATAAGGACAG
>SNQJ01S0075907.1:10605-29524 GCA_010110895.2 Picea sitchensis
GGGTCCTGAACTTCCGAAGCCGTTTTGAGGCCCTAAACGACGTTTTTTGGGGTATGTTGTGGTTGCAAATTTTCATATCATGAAATTTTGTGCAAATGTTGTAGTCCTCGGATAGATATTTCCAATGGGCTATCATACACCTAAAACGGAGATCGTATGCAAAAGTTACGACCCTGGGAAGTTGATGTACTGACTTACCCAAAAGGGGCCCACATGACTTTTGGCGCTTCATCTCCTAGGGTTAGTTTTTTGGATGTTTAGGGTTTTTGAAACTTTTGTTTATTGTAAAAAGGCCTTGAGATCCTCATTGTAATCATCTTCTTGTGAATGAGTGTAGTCATCACATCTCTTCTCAGAGATAAACCGCCACCATTCCAGCAAGCTTGTTTTCCGCTGCATTTTACAGTTTCAGCTTATTTCCTTATTGAATAGAAAACCAGTTTTATTGTATCTCTGTTATTCTATGTTAAGCATTTGGTAATAATCTGTAATCATTTGGTTCTACTCATAAAATCTGGATCAGTGGTAGTTGTTGTCTTCTAATATTTTCCCCCTTTCTGCTTCTTCTTCCCCTCCTTGGAAGCTTCTTGGTGCTCTTTCTGATTCAAACCACTTGGTTGCATGTTGGTTACTTATCTATATGTGTCTGAGTTTGTATCTTTCATTTGATTGACCCAAGGTTCATGTCTACTGGGGTTCCAACAAAACCTCTAAAACTATCGGCCCTCCTGGTGAACCAGAAGGCAACGTAGTGCACAGACTGCACTACGCAGTATCACCCGAGATAGTTTTAATGAGTGGCTTCAATACCCATGTGTTTGCATCCTAGGATTGAGAGGAGATGTGAGAAATGTGCATTGAGAGTTATATTTTAACTTATTAATGCAATAAACTATCATTCATGATTATGCATGGAATATAATCAACTCATTCATTTAACATATTAATAATTATTGGAAGCAGTAAGGAAAAACATGCATTCAACCACATAACACAATTTTTATCATGGTTCACCCCCTCCTAGGCTACATCCACAAAGATCTGGCTCTTATGCTCTTTTATTATAGTAGTTCCAAAAATACAGTGCCACATGCTTTACAACTCCTTCCATACGGGTCGAGATCTATTATGAGGCGGA
This sequence comes from Picea sitchensis, assembly GCA_010110895.2. Classification (NCBI taxonomy): domain Eukaryota; kingdom Viridiplantae; phylum Streptophyta; class Pinopsida; order Pinales; family Pinaceae; genus Picea; species Picea sitchensis. The sequence goes on from SNQJ01S0075907.1 coordinate 11,744, forward strand.
CTAGATCGCACCAGGATCCTGAGCCTGCAATATAACCCTCAAGATCCACCCCCCTTACTCCTCTTCAGATCAACGGCTTACAAAATTAGGTCGTATAGAAAAATATTACAACTAGCTATCAAAACAGGACTCCTCCTATAGACTCGTTGTATCCCTTTCAGCTCTGGTCTCTATTTTCTCTCTCTCTACTAACAACAAACCCCTCTATGAGATCTAGGTATATATATTTATATGTTTCTGGCTCGCCAACCATTACAATGTATTGAAAAAACCCTAACCCTAATGTCCTTAGGTCTTCCATGCTTGCATGTGTATTTCTTTTCCTTCCAGTTGCTACTTCCCTTGTGCATGCCTTCTTTCCCAAAATAGACTATCTTTCCGCTTTTGTCTTATTCCAACATTGCCCCTTCTTTTGGCCTATTTTTTCTAGGTATTGTGCTTGTACACATGCCTCATACATTGTCCTTGGCTTGAAGAGAATCACCTACTTTTGTATATGATTGTGTAAACCCCCCATATACTTGAGGATTAAATATTGGTTATTGGGAGAGATGCATGGCATGATGGCCATATTCATAAACTATGTGGTGTACTCGTGCACACTCTGCCCCTACCTCTACCTAAAGTAGTGCCACCAGATCCATTAGTCCTCTCCATAGCTGATATGGGTATAATTGGGACTTGACGAGGGTTTTGAATTCCTCCCACCTAGTTACTGACGGATCACCCTCCAGCCTAAGTGTTTCTATACGGATTTCCCACCAGGTTAAATCATGTCCCTCTAACTTCAATCTAGGAAATGAAATATTTTGTTGTTCATCTATATGGTGAACACTAAAATAAAATCCTAGATGTTGCAACCAATGATTTTTTTTTAATGCATCAATCTCACCTTGTTATGGCTTTATGTCCACTTTCACTTCCATATTGAATAGGGACTGTGAAGGGTTCACGGCACTTGAACTCAACTGCTCTTTCTTGGATTATTTGTGTGACTCGTTTCCTGAGTCTTCTTGATCTCTTGATTTCCCCTCCAATCTAATATCAGATTTAGAGCCTTCGTCATCTTCGAATGGTCTGATATTGCTTGCTAGAGCCACCATGAGTAGGTTCATATTGTGATTGATGTCGAAGACTTGCACTTCCAACCTCTCAAATATCTCTTCTACTAGATATCGAGGGTTATTGTAAAAAGACTCGTCCGTCATTTCTAGGGTTTATGCGACTTCTCTTTAAGTCAATTCTTGGACCCTGCAACTTCCCACAAATACCCAAAAGAAAAATATGCTCTGACACCAATGATCTATAAACCACCATGGATATTCCACTAGAACAGTTCATCACAACAGATCTGATAAATAAAACTAAAATCTATACTATGAAGATTAAATTCCTTTAGATTCAAGAATATTTAGTTATTGATCTTTTGCTTATGCATGTAATAGATAAAATGAAGAAAATAGAGAACAATAAAATAAAATTACACACCATACACAAGAGAACGCAAAGATTTTGTTTGGTAAACCCATCTATAAAGTGATGTTTCTCTACTCTCTTTTCTCTAATACGAAAATAATGAAAGTACAAAGGAGAAGGCACTCTTTATGGAGTTACATGAGACCTCTATCATCTTAGACTACTACAAATATTTACTCCCTCTATTATTATCTCTAATTTCCCACTTCTAGTTGTTCTACTTTAATATGGAACAAAATATGATAACATAGAATGAAACCCCTTCTCCTCCTAGTGGCTCGGTATTTAACATATCAAGATAGCCATCTAAGGGTAGGTTTTTTACTTCCTCAACCCTTAATTGTGGTAGGTTTTTTAACATTCTAAAATCTTCTTGAAATTCCTCACGTGGCTAGCCCCATATGCATGAGTAATGGTGGTTGACATGGTATCCTCTCATACCATGGTGGTCAACACGATATCTCAACTTGCGGGAGGTATAAATTTTTCATACGAACTCTGATCGATGAATGATATGCACAGTTGGAAAGGTCTCAGAGTGTAGAACACCATCAAGGGGGTGGAAATAATTTCTAGACACTATAATCCCAAAAATTTCCATTTAATTCCTCAAAATGGCTCTAGGAGGTTTCGAACCCCAATTTTCCAAACTGGGACCTGCCACTAAAATGACCCTACAAGTTGATTCCTCCAATTATTTCCACTCTAAAAGCATCGAGATAGATGACAAAAAATTTAATGATCCAATATGGGTCATTGACATTGTAGAGTACTTGGACGTTGGTGGACTGAACTGAGTAAGAGTTAGGACCTGCAAGAGTTATGCCTACAAATGCTTCAAGGGGTAGATTGTGTAGGTTTTTATCAAGTGGATTTTCTCATTATGGTTTTAATCTTTGGCAGTTTTATGGCACATGGTTTTGTGGTCCATGGTAATGTAATTCTGATTAAGGAACTACAATTGAATTATAATCCAGGTTTAATGGATTAGGGGTTTTTTGGATGTCATGGAATCCTATATGTATTGTAGTGTAAACAATGAAGAGGGATAATAGAATTAGAGGTGTGTCTCTAAAATAGGTTGTTTCTTTTCTCGGTTGCGTTTCTAGGGTAAATATATGTGTATATGTGTGATTGAAATTGTTTTCCTTTCTGTCTTAAGAATATGTGTGTGCATTACATTACTATAAAAAGTTTAAAACTTACACTTGGTATCAGAGTAGGTATTGTATTTAGGGGGTCACCTTTTGTGGCTAAGGGTTTGGATCATCCCTGTGATGAACCTTGTTACAGTGGAATATTTGTAGTATTAATTCTTGTGGTGAAAAGAAATGGTGAGAAATTCAAAAATAGAGATCAAAAAAATTAATGGGTAAAGTTTTGAGTTGTGGAAGCTTGAGATGGAATATATTTTGATGGGAAAATATCAAAGGGTTGTTGTGGATCTAGGTACTGCACCTATGGGAATGTCAACAAAAGACTAGACAAAGTTGGATTAGAAGGAAAAGAGAACAATCTGGTTATGTCTCTCAGATTTAGTATTATTGATTGTTTCAGGGGAAGTTATAGACAAGGAATTATGAAATAAGTTAGGTGATCCAATTGGCTATTGGTGGCCACTCACCTATTCCAACTACCTCCTCTTGTCCATTTTTAGTTCAGCACATTCTTCTATACTTCTTTGTAATTGTGGGTTCTACACTTTTGGGGTTGTCTGAAGCCCTACAAATCTTCTAGGTGGATATAGGTGGCCTCTCACCTAATCCAACTGGCTTATTTTTTATGTTTTCATGTCAGCACATGTTGTTGTACTTCCAGGTCCGTTTTGGAGGCCTAAACAGTTTTTTTTTGGCTCGCCACAATCAAACTATAGACGGAGTCAGATTTTGATGATGGAATGTGTAGCTCTCAGAAAGACCTTTTTAACGGGCTATCACGCGCCTAAAACGGAGTTTGTATGCAAACGTTATGACCCCGGGAAGTTGAGGTACCAACTTACCATAGGGGGCCACATGACTTTTGGCATTTCACCTCCTAGGGTTAGGTTTTTGCATGTCTAGAGTTTTGGCATTCATGAGTAATATTAAAAAGGCCTCTAGAGCCTCATTGTAATTGATTATGCTCAGACGGATATGCGTAGCAGCCACATCTCTTCTCAAAGATAGCTACCACCATTCAAGAAAGTGTTTTAGTTATGCATTTTTACAGTTTCATCCTATTTCATTTATTCAATAGAAGATATTGCTCACTGGATATCTGTGTTATTCTTCATATCTCTATGTTTATTGTATTCAGTCTGTCAATAATTTGTTTCCGCTCCTAAATCTGGATCAGTGGTATCAGAGCGGTCTTCTCTTCATTTATTTTTCTTCATGCATGTACCCAAAAAGATTTGGGTACAAGAGGTTGGGACTCAAACCAATCGATCCATTGCAAGATCGGTCGCGTTGAGCCCAAACAAAACCCATGGGGTATGAAAACAAATAATATAGGGTAGGAGATCCTATTAAAATGTTGCTCGAGGAAGCCCTCACATGAAAAAGGAACGAAATGATGGAAAACTTCACGCAGATCCTTCGATGGCTACCCACGGGAGAAGTATATCCATCAAGCAGCCATGCAACCCCATTCAAGGTACAGGTAAATTTTGATATTCCATTATTTGAAGGACTGATAGATGTGGATGTTGTAGATAAATGGTTGAATCTGCTCGAAGGGTATTTTTCAGTCCACAATTTTTCCGATAGGGAAAATATCACTTTTGCAATCCTCAAGGTTGTTCCCCATGTTAAAGACTAGTGGGATACTTACTCTGAGCAAAGGGTCGTAGAGGAATCTGCAATGTTTGTGGTGGCCCCAACATGGGATACCTTCTGGGATGCCACTAAAGAATAGTACTACCCTGTTGGAAGCTACAAGGACTAGTACACCAGATGGACCACCCTACATCAAGAAAGGGACCAGACTGTACCAGATTTCACCAATATTATCCATACCATGCGCACCAAATTGGGTATCAAAGACTCTGAACGTCATCTGGTGCTCAAATACTGTGGGTTTTTTCATAGATACATTCAAACAGAAATGGATTGTTTGGACATCACCTCATTGGGAACAGCTTATAGATATTCTGTCAATATCGAGAAAATATTTAAGCAGAAAAGGCAAGAGTTTGGATCTACAAACCCTTCACAGTTGAAGAAGGGAAAAGGCAGCCCCAACCCACATAGAAAGGGGCCAATTCGAGATGGTTTCCATTAGGACAACCAGTCCAACCTGCAACACAAGAAGGGCAATGAGAAGATGAAGAAGGACACAGGAAAATGGTGTGAGTACCATAAAATCCCTTGGCACAACATCGAAAAATGTTTCTCCAAGTAGTCACTCATGGCCGAACTGAAGGCTTCCAAGTCAAAGGTGGATTCTAATTCTAAATCAAATCCTAAAGGAGGGAAGCGGATTCTTGATTGTGAACCTAGTGTCATTGTCTCTACCACCAAAGTCCAACCAAGTGAACCAGAAGAAATAGAGAAAGGGGAACGCCTCTTTCACTCACAGATGTGGGTAAAGGGGGCTCCACTTCATTTCATTATCACTAGTGGTAGTCAGAAGAACTTGATTTCATAAGAGGTCGTAGATCAGTTGGACCTGCAAACGACACTGCACCTGCAGCCCTACACCATCGGCTGGCTTCAACATGGAAGAGATCTTCGTGCCAACCAACAATGTTGTCTGCCCTACGGCATTGTTGGGCTCTAAATATGTCGTAAAAACAACCTTAGTCTAACATTAATTTATAAATCGAGGATTCGTCTTCTCTTTCAAGAATGTCAGCAAAGTCTATGTAGATAGTTGTAGAGGTTTAAATCATGTAGATAGTTCATCTAAAACAAATATGAGTCTATCTAAATTACTGCAATAATCAACTTCTTCACTCATGCATTAAAAACTTCTGAAACTAATAATCCATTCAACAAAATTGTAATATGATCAATAATACACCATGACTCAAAACATTAATCAATTTTTTGAATTCATTTAGATAAGAAATAGTAATTTAATCTGTGAAAACACTTAATAAATCAATCTCTCAATGATTATTTAACCTACTATAAAGGAACATCAAATTACTGAATATTTATGAAGGAACAACAAATGCGATTTAAACAAAAGGAACAACAAATGCGAATTTGATAAAAGGAACAGCGTGTGTGAAAATGAAAGGAATCCACAAGTGATAAACTAACATTAATTGGAAATGGAACAGCAATCGATAATTCTCAAATGAAACATCTATTCTCTGCAATTGAACAACATAACCAATTCATAAAAGAATCAGCACACTCACGAATTTAACTTAACTGTTGCAAGGAAATTCAAATCACATAACTAAAACAGAATTGATACGATTATAGATGAGACAATAACTCCTTCTGACTGGGCCCACGGTCTTCAGAATAAATTGCTACTAAAAACTCAGTACACAAGGATAATCAAAACACTTGCATCTTTCATTAATTCCATTATTGATAAACCATTTACAATGGATTGTTGTACATAATGTCAACAATTAAGAGATCCTCCTGTTTGGTAAAAATCCTTGGGTATCTCTTTATTGTTCACTATCCTTTATATATTACAATGAAATAAGTAAATTAAGCTATCATGAGGATCGAGAGATCCTCGGGATTTCTTTTACTATTTGTGAAGATTACAAGATAAAGAGTCAATCTTCCTTAAAAATGTTTTGTGCGTGATTTATTTGATCTCCAATGGCCTATGCATCTCGATAACCTTCTTCATTATCTTTTTTTTTTTTTGTAAATAAGAGATTTTATATAAAAGGGCCTTCAAAAAACTAGTCCAGAGTTACAGAAACTTGAAAACAACCATGTTGTAGTTACTGAACTGCCCCAAGAGAGGGGAAACCAGTTCAGCCAACAAGGTAAGTCTAGTAGTTTACAGTCTGACAGTCTTAGATAAACGGAACTAATCTGACTAGGCTACAGCTATGAAAATAAACTAGTAAAAAGAAACAAATCCCCAGTGGGGTCAGATACTTGGAAAATAACCTAGCTAGGTGGCTTGATAGGCCGCATCCCAAGGTTCCTCTTCGATGGGCATCCCTTTACCTTCCATTTGCATATCAACATCCAAGTTTCCCCCTTCTAGGTTGGCAGCTGGTAGGGTGTCTCCAGGTGGTTTGTGCGCATGGATGCCCATAGTCGTCGCAGCCTCTGTGTCCCCATGCATGACCTGCACCACAACGTCCCCTTCTGGCTATTGCACCTGTTCATTCCTGTCAACAGCCTTTGCATGGGGCACCTCTGTTGATGCCTCAGCTTCTGGAGTGGAGGGGAAAGCTTCCTGGAAGGTGGACAGGATCTGAAGGAGGGTCAAAGTCTTCCCATCTAGAAGTTGCAGTCAGAATTGGAGGTCCTCCAATCCTTGCCGGAGCTCAAAGACCAGCTCATAGAGGATGGCCAGACTATATTTTAGCTGCGAGTTAGGGATGAAGTCAATAGACAAGTACGTAGTGTGTCGGGAATTTTGAAGAAAGGGTGGAACCCCCAAGGGTGGACGGGAGGAGAAAGCTGTCGGTGTAAAATAAGGCCCACTGGCTAGGGAAATCGGTGGAGCTACGGGAAATCGTGAAAGAGATCCCGGCAAGCTATCAGTGATGACCAAACATTCGAACCGGGAGGTAGGCGGGGTGGAGGAGGCAAGAGGTTTCAACTCAGGCTACAAAGGCTACGAGGAGTGCGTGGAGGGCGAACAAGGGGGAGAAACAGAAACATGGGGCCGAGGAGGATGCCATGGAGATCCTCTCCTTGGCCTCCCTCTTTGGCACGGCATATTGAGCTCAGAGGGAAGGCAGAACTGAACCGAATGCCCCGGATGGACGTGGAGAGCCTGGAGAAGGCCGAAGGCTATGAGAACCATGAAAAACCAGAGTGAGCTAGGCCTGGACAGCTGAGGGATGAGAGGGTCGGGTCACAAGTGGGGATTGAAGTCACCTGCAGACAGAGAATCCATGGTATAGTCGATAATGGAAGTCAGGCGCACCAATGTTAATGGTGCAACGAGCGATGTAAAATCAAATAAATGCATGGTCTAGGCAGCAGGATTTGGCACGAGCCCGGCACATGGCTCCCTGCCTCACTAGCCTGACCTTTCCTCCTCCTCTCTCCATGTGGCTCACACTAACACCCCATCCGGGGGTTTTTCCACTTCCGCAGCCTTGCAAATGCATTGCTGGAGAATAGGGTGGGTAGGGTTGAGGGAAGTTTTGCAAAGGAGATCCGATCCATCCCAAGTAGTCGCCAGATTAGCTAGTTCGTCCGCAACTTGGTTCGCCTTTCGCCTAATGTGAGGAGGTATAAAGGCCTGATTGGGTTGCAAAAGATCTGCTATAGTCTTTAGCCCATGTGAGAGTCTCCAGTTGAGTTAGATTCTTTTTGGGTCCACTCCATTTAAGATTCTACTGAAGAGATTGATAATGATTTGGGAATCTCCTTCGATAATCATCTTGGTGAAGCTATTCTCAATGGCTAATTGTAGTCCTCTGGTGAGCCCCCAAAGTTCCACTGCATTGTTTGTAGTGTGACCAAGGGATCCTGTGTTAATGAGAAGGATGTGACCAAGGGATCCTGTGTTAATGAGAAGGATGTGTCCAAGGTGGTTGCAGAAGACCACTCCATATCCCACTACTCCTGGGTTGCCTTTGGAGGCTCCATCAAATTTGAGCTTGATGAAGTCGCCTGGGGGGGAGGTCCAAGAGGAGGGGTTGCTTGGAGGGGGAGGAGGAGAAATGGGAGGAGGTGGTTGAAGAATTGGGGAGGGCTTCCAATACTGAATGATCAGAAGTTCTATGGGATTGTTGATCAGATCTTTTTCAGTCCAATGTTGAAGGTTTATAGTTTCCAAAATGTTGAGGCGACATTGGTTCCAACAGTGGTGCCACGGGAGGTGATCATTCTGGAAAAGCCTTTTGTTTCTTTCTTTCCACACCTGCCATAGAATGAAGCCTAGAAGAAGTTTCCAAATATGATTTAGAAGGGAAGATTGAAACACTTGGTCCCTCCAGTCTGTAATTGTATCAATGATGATATCTCTTTTGCAATCCTAGGTGTGCATAATAAGCGCACTTTGATCCCAGATTTGAGTAGTGTAGGGGCAAGAGTTGAGGAGATGATTCATGGTTTCAGCTACTTCTCCATAGAGCATGCAGATAGATGGGCCAACAAATCCTCTTTTTGAGAGGTTATCCCAGGTGAGAATGCTTGAATGGGTGACGAGTCAGAGGAAGAGAGTAATTTTAGGCCAATGTTTAAGGTCCCAGATTTTTCTCCACACCTTCCCTGTGGGTAAAGAGTCTGAGTGATTTTTGATGAGATAGGCCTCTCGTATGCTGAAGGTGCCCCGTGGCGAGTATCCCCATAGTAGGATATCCTCTCCTATGAGTTTGGGGATTTTTCTTTTGTACATTTCCTCCTGCCAGGGTATTAGATCTACATGCGCCTCTAGGTTCAAGCGTTCCCTGTTTAAGTGCCAACGTCGCTAGGTGTCCACTGTAGGATTGTCTTGCCAGTAATCAGTGGCTTTTGTCAGGCCCGTGTGTATAGCTTGGATGTTGATATTCTCATCCCAATCCTCGTGGTCTAGAGTTGGCCATTGCTGCCTGGAATCTTTCCAGAAGAGGGTTGTTTTCCCATTTCGGATTTCCCAAAAAGCATGTTTGGTTACCAGATGTCTATTCTGCTTAGCTACTACCTAGATTAAGGATCCTAGGTTGTCCCCATTCCATCTTATTAAGTTCTTCTCCACCATATCAGGTGCATATTTCCTTCTCTAGAGCCTGGACGAGAGATCCTTAGGATTGTTTAGCCAACACCACCAGATCTTGGCGCTAAGGACTTTATTCATGATGGAGGGGTCCCCGTAGCCCAAGGCCTCCCTGTGCTTTGGGTTGGCAGAGTTTGTCCCAGTTGATCAGTGCTATTTTCTTCCTTGTGTTGAGGCCTTACCAGAGGAAGTTCCTCTGTAATCTTTTTATAGTTGTGAGGACAAACTTTGGGGCAGCAAGAGCCGAGAAGGTGTAGATGGGGAGGGCTTGAAGAATGGCTTGAAGGAGAATGAGGCGACTAGGGAGGTTTAGTACTCTGAAGGTCCAAGAAGACAGCCTTTTGGTAAAGGAGGAGAGGAGATGTTCCCAAGAGGTGTTTCTGAGAGCATTATCAATCAAGGGGATGCCAAGGTATTTGGATGGAAGGGAGCTTCGGTTGAAACCCAAGATATCAGAGACATGGCATTGAATCGGAGGAGGCATATTGAAGAAGAAGATTTGAGACTTGTCTTTGCTACAATCCAGTCCTGAGGATTCAGAGAAGGTTTGAAGGATCGAGAGGAGGGATTGAGCATCGTGTGTTGTAGGGGTGCCCATCATTAGAGTGTCGTCCAAAAATTGGCTATGCGAGATAGGGGGGGAGATACCATGCAAAGGTAGACCTATCAGCAGATTGCTTGTGATGGCTGCATGAATGGAGCGACTAAGACCCTCGGCCATAATGATGAAGAGGAAAGGGGAAAGAGGGTCTCCTTGTCTAATTCCTCTGGAAAGGGAGAAAGGACGAGAGGGAACTCCATTGATGAGGATGGACAAAAAATACAAGGAGGTTAGATTCAGAATCCAATCCACCCAGAGCTTATCGAAACCAAAGGCAAGGAGAATTTCTCGCATATAGTCCCAGCTTAACTTATCGAAGGATTTAGAAAGGTCTAGTTTAAGAAGCATACCTAGCGTTCTGGTCTTCTACAAAGAGTGAATCACTTCATGATCTAGGATGACGTTGTCCAGGATTTGTCTGCCTTCAACATAGCCCGATTGCTCCGAAGAGATGATCGTTGGTAGGATGGGCTTGAGTCTTCATGCAATCACTTTGGTTAGGAGTTTATAGATGACGTTGCAAAGAGCTATGGGCCTGAACTGCTTAGGATGGTAGGCCTACCCCTCTTTGGGGATGAGGGTAAGGAAAGTTGCATTGAGAGCCTAGAGGACTTGTCATGTGGATCGGGAGTCTTCAATGATTTCCCACACCTCTACCCTAATCATCGGCCAGCAATGGTGAAAAAAATCGTTGGTGAAGCCATCAGGGTCGGGAGCCTTGCACTTGGGGGTGTCCTAAAGTGCTTGATCCACCTCCTCAATAGAAATGGGTTGGAGTAGGGCTGAGTTTTGCTCCGGAGTGACAAGGGAGGGCACATGTTGCGTGACCTTGGCTATGGCCTCAGATCTGTTCGGGAGTGGTTTCGTAAGGAGATATTTGTAATAGTCTATTAGTGTCTTCTCCTGATCTTCATGGGAGTGGATAGGCTTGCCATTGGTGGAGGTTAACTGCGTTATTCTATTGATATGATGGTGGTGAATGGTGGTTCTATGAAAGAATTTGGTATTTTGGTCCCCCTCCTTGAGCCACTGGATGCGAGATTTTTGTTTCCACATAATCTCTTCTTGACCTTTTCTGGCCTCCAACTGTTGATTTACTTTTTCTTCCTGGTTTTTAAGCTTGTCTGTTAGCCCTTGAAGCCGGATCTAGTTTTGAATCTTTCCCATTTATTCTAATAGTTTCTTTTGGGAATCGAAGATATTGCCGAAGGTTTGCTTATTCCAAAGTCTGAGTATTTGCTTGAGGTTATTTAGCTTTTGTTGAAATCTGTACATCTTGGAGCCGCGGGGGACCTCTGCCTCCCTCCACCAATCCTGGATCTTTGCTTGGAAATCTGGGTGGTTGAGCCAAAATTGTTCAAACCTGAAGGGTTTTTTCCCTGGAGTGGTTGGAACCTCCAGCCATAGCTGAATGGGCTAGTGATCCGAACCAGGGAAATCCAGAATGCTTGCCTCCAGAGCTGTCCCTTCCAGCATAAGGGAGTCAGAAATGAGAAAATGATCTAGCCTGCAGGTGATTTGATGTAATCCGGTTCTTCTATTTGTCCAGGTATGGATGCCATTGATGGTTTCCAGGTCGATGAGGTTGAGGTTTTCAATGAGGCTATTGAAGTCAGTGGAGTCCTGATCTAGGCATCTTGATCCCCCTTTTTTTTCATCCAAGTTGCGTATGAGATTGTAATCTCCTCCGATAATCCATATGTAGTGCCTAGTTAAGGTGGAGAGGTACTCCAAGTTACTGAGAAAGGATTTCTTATCCCTGGGATTGGCCGACCCATAGACATTGGTCAGGTGTCCAGGTTTGTTAAAGCCAGTGAGCCTATAGTATGCAGTGATGGACCATTTGGTAGTGGCAAAGTTTTCCATAAGCATTGAGTTGGTGTTCCATAGGATAGCTAGTCCTCCAGCTGTACCTATGGCTACAGTAAAAACTGCTTCCCCGTGCTTCCAACAGTAGGGGAGTAGCCTATCAATATCTTCAGTTGTGCATTTTGTTTCCTGAAGTAATATTATGTCCGGTTTTTCTGCAAAGATCAGATCTCGTAGCATTTTTTGCTTGCTACGTCCATTGAGGACTCTTATATTCCAGGAGATAATCTTCATGAGGACGAGGGGGTGGAGAGAGGGGGAAATCTATCCGAGATGAGGTGGATTTGACCGGATTTCACCATGACGTGACCTATTTCTTGTATGATCTTATTGTTTGACTTCCTTCCTCTTTTCTTTTCATCTTTCTAAGTTTTTCTCTAACTCTTTGACTGATTTCCCTATATTCCCAGACCCTTGCTGGATCGAGCTGTGGATCTAGCTGAGGAGTTAAGGAAGACCTTGTGCACCTTTTGTAATTGATCCCTAGGTATGGTGTACAGTTTTTTATGTCTATAGGCATGTTCGAGGTGCTCCAGATCCACCCCAACTAATTCTTTCTCTTCTAGCTCCATTTCAGCGTCACCATCCTCTATCTCCAAATGGTCTTGCTGGCTGACAGCAGGGTCTAGAGATGAGTGATCTGGTTCCTTCTCCTGTATTGGTCATTCTCTCCCTGGGCTCATATGTTTAGGAGTGTTTTCCGTGTGGAGATCGTTGGGGTTTATGGAGGTTGATGGATTCTCTGGTTGATCCTGTAGTATTGCATATTTATTACTAGTGGAAGGATCCTTACTTAATTGGGCTGGCTGCTTCTATCCTCCTTGTCTTTTTTTTCCTACTGGTTGAGTGAAGCCATCCTTGTCTTTGTCGACCTCTGGTTTCCCCTCTTTGTGAGCAGAATTGAGGGGGAATTCTCTGAAGAGATGTCTATGCTCGTGACATTTCCTACATCTAAATGGGATATGTTCATAGTCGATGGTTTGGGTCCAATCTTCGTCATGGTATTCGAGAATTATGGATCCTGGGAGCAGCTTGGCTATGTTCAGGTATACACAAATGCACGTATAGGAGGTGTATCGCCTCTGCTTGGTGGCCTTTGAAGACTTAACATAGATTCTGATGGTGTTACCTATACCGGCCAAGACCTCTTCCAGCTAAAATTCTTGGGGAAGAGAGTATAGTCTAATCCATACTGGTGCATGCGTGAAATCTTCCTTCTCGGGGCTGAACTTCTCGGTCTAGAATCTTAAGAAGAGTCTGGTTGAGTTGTATAAGTAAGGCCTTCCATCAAAAATGTGATTGCGGACCTTGAGGTTATGCAGAATGATTGTGAAGAAGCCCTTGGATCCCAGTTGCAGTTCATAGTGTCCTTTTGGCTTCCACCAATGTTGTATCCATTTGATCAGATCCCATTCTGAAGGCCAGAGCCCTAGGAATTTTCCTACTAGGGTGTAGTCTCTCATATATTGATTTTGTTCTTCTATGCGTGGTGAGTTGATGATGTATTTTGGGGCCTGTGGTGCTTGTGGGATGCATTTTCCCGGCAGCCATGGTATTGACATTGTAGTAGGTGTAGCCGTGTTTTCTGGATCAATATCCATCTCCCAATCCTTGAAGGTCCCTTCTGTCAAGAGCTTTGAGCGCAGATCTGGAGGGGGCTCAAAAGTAGGTCGTTTTAATCCTTCTCCTGATCTTCTATTCGCGGTGGCCTGGCTATAAGAGGCATCGTTCGGCCCTCCCTCCTTCAGAGTCATGAGCCCCAGCGAGGCAAAAGTTGTGACAGTACGACTTAAACCCTAAACATAGTTGCAGAGCGCTTTCATATTTTCTTTCGACTTCCCATAAAAAGTGTTTCTTTCCAACCATACCTTCTTCATTATCTTGAGTTAACAACAATTGTCCATTTTTTGCATAAAATTAAAACAATTCAAACCAAAATTCAAAAATATCTAATATGATTCAATAATATTTCTAAAAGATTTTATAACCATTTTATTTCCTAATTTCTTCAAATTAATCAAAAATTCAACAAATAATATATCACAAACCATAGTAATAAGGAGAATATATGTACTTTTTTCTCAACTCAACATACCCCCCAGCTTACCTTTTTGCATGTCCTCATGCAACAAGAGAGTTTACATGTAAAGCAGTGATACTGAAAGGAGGAGAGGTCTCTTATCTAGGTCTTTGAAACCCATGATTTCCTTTAAGCTCTTCAAAAGCAACATCTTCCCTCTTCTTACGAATTTAATAATCACTTTGATAGCCCTCTGGAGGATACCAAATAATAGGAGGACTATACATGCATCCAATCCAGGAAGGCCCTTCATCCATGATCATTCTGGCATACCTCTCTAATCTGAAAGTAAATGCATGAAAATTTATGAAACCAAATGGTTCCCTGTTCTTTACTTCATTTGAAGAGACATCCCATCTCAATTTGGTAGCAGAGAGGGATTCTTCTTTAATATCTCTAAAATATTGTAGACCTGAATGTACAAAATGCCTATGGATAGGAGCTAGAGATTCCACAACCTTCTCCCTCTTCATGATTTTTATGTGTTGCATAATGGTATCAAAGGATTTAGGAGGTTCCCCTCTTATCCATAGGTCTAATCCCTTCTCCCTTGTCATGAAAACCTTGTGTGCTTTAGCCCACTTGGTTTGATTTTTGGAAAGAGACAAGAATGTTTGGAACTGGATGTCCCCAGTGAATGGATTGGGATTCTCTTTTATGTTTCCCTCTAGGATGAATTTGTGAAGATACAGTTCACACAAAAAGTATTGTATTTCATCCTCTTGTTCTTTAAAACATGAAACAAAAATAGAAACAATGGTAAAATCAAAAGGTGTGCCTTCTCTAATAGCTTTCACTCTTAGCAACATATAACGTTCTAATAGAAATAAGGCATAATTAGTAGCAGGGGATCTGCAAGCTACTATATCAAAATAAACAGAGAAAACTTTCTTTGATCTACTCCAAGGCTCCATCAAGTTGGACCTGTACCTTTTTCACCTTTTCTTTAGCTCTGTTGAGCTCAGTAAAGGTCTCATTCTCTATTGCTCACACGGCTTGAATTTGTCTGACAACTTTTTGATTTTCTGAAACTGTTACCATTTCACTTCTGTATTGAGTTAGGGTTTGTTGGGATTGCTCTAGTTCTTCTTCCAACCTTTTAATAATGGCATCATGTTCAGGGGAGTGAAATACTTCCTCAGTCTGGATAGTTGTTTATATTGTTGTTCGAGCCTCTGTCTAGGTTTCTATTTCAATAGTTTCCAAAGGAGCACGAAAATCTGTAGGAAACACTTCTTCAGTCTGAATAGATGTTTCTTTTGTTGTTGGAACCTTTGTCTGATGCTAAAGGAGCATGCAGTTTTGTTTGTGTCCCAACAAAATTGGTGTGAACTTTCCTTCTGGGGAGTGGATTTATTCCTTGTACTCTAGCCCTCTTAGATTTATTTTTCTCATGGACTTTGTGAGCTTGTTCCAACTGCTTCCTAAGTTGTCTAATTGTTTCTTTTAATCTCCCAACTTTTTGTTTTAAAAATTTTATTTTCTTAACCCTTTTCCTCAATATCTTGTTTTCATGTTTTAATTTTCTGATTTTGTTGTTGCCTTTTCCTGTTGTTTCTTCCTTTCTATGGGGAATTTCAAGGTCTTCCCCACCTTGATCAAATGGTAATTTCTTCCATGTGTCTTTTGGGTGCTATGATTTTTCTAAAGGATTGTTTTCATCAAAATGGGGTTCTGGTTGTTATATTCCCTCAGGAGATGGCTTCTCCATATCAGGAAGATCAAAGACAGGGTTTGAATGAGAAGAGGTTGGAGCTTGGGGTTCTCCAGACCTATCTGTATTTCCAGTGAGTGATATATCAAAATTTCCCAATACCTGGGCCATCTCTTCTTCATAGCTTATGAAGAAATCATCCTATTGTTTTGTAGGGGTTTCATGTGATGGTTCTTTTGTCTATACAGTTTCCTGAGTGCTTTCAATTTGTACTTTCTTTTTGCCCCTTCTTCTTTTCACAGTGGAGGTTTCAGGAACAAAAATGTTTCTCTGTCTCTTCTTATTTGATGTTCCCGCATGTATATTCTGATTTTATGCCAACTGAATGGGGTCTACTTCCATTATAGGTTGGGATACTGGAATTTCAATTTGGGCATTGTCTCCTTCTATCTGGGCTACCTCAATTCCATGTGGGGGAATTTCATGGTGGACTTCAGGTTGCTCAATTTGTAGTGGCCTATCGGGTTCAATTGAGTCTCCCTGAGTTATGTTTGTATGGTTTAGGGCCTGTTTACTATCAATTTTACTAACGCATGGTGGATAATTACATTGGCAAGGTCCTTTTCCTTATGGGTCCTTCTGATGACTTCATGTAGCATGGCATTTAAAAAGAATGGTAAATTTATTATTGACCTTTGTTTTAGTGCTTCCAGCAGTTTGAGGTGCCACGGTCTTACCACATCGTATCATCCATCACATGTGATACATATTTGTATCACACCTGCTATCTCCCTCCATGGTTCGCTGAGAGCAGTGGGGTTGAGTCCTTTCCCCCTTTTGTCAAATTATTCTCCTGGTTCGGCAAAGGACTCCACAACCTCCTTGAGTGTTTTGTATTTCTCGATCCACTGTGTTCCTTCGTTTGGGAGGCCTATTACCTCAACTATAATTTCATCAGTAACTGGAATTTGTATGTATTGAATTACTGAGGCTCGCCTCCGTAAGTTTTGGAAAAATTCTAGTGTGACATTTATGTCAAATCCCTGTAATCTGTTGACGTATTCTATCCACCCCAGATGATGTAGAATTTCCCTTGCTTAGTCAATTACTTGCAACAATGTGGGATCACGGTGGATGCTTCAGCTACCCATGTCTTTTGTAAACAAGTCAGCACATCTATCGTTCCCAACTGCAAACTTAGTTAGACCAGCCTGTGAGAAAATATTACTAGAAATGGTAAAAATTATAGAACAATAAATGTGTATAGAAATACAAATTTTCCCATTAATTGTAATCATTATGATCTATCGATAAACGTTAATAGTATCCGCCCCCTGATAATCAAAAGTTTGACCTCGACCGTCGATATGTGCGAGCGTAATGATGGCGGTCAGTTCAAATGAAGGATAATTACTACGCTGTCACTGTTGGGAGGATGGTCATTAATAACTTTCAAAGCACTTAATGTTAATCATGAATGATAATCACACCTTTTGTGGGAAGTACAAGTTCAAATACCAATGTTCAAATATGTTTAAGGAAGAATATTCTGAGTGGTCTAAATTTGTTCACGTTTTATAAATATGCCATGTGCCATAATTTTGTTGTTTTCCCCTTTTGTTGAATATAACTGGAATGATAGCCTCCTTTTTAATAAAAGGAAGTCTTAGGAACACAAAAAAAACTTAGCGTATAAGAAAAATAAACTTCCATACCACAGGTAGAATCACTGCTACCAGTAGGCGTCCATAGGCTCGACGAGGTTTCCTTTTAACCCATAGATGAGCCAGTATCCTTAATAAGTATTTTGAATCATATTTTCCCTAAAAGGCCACTATCTTGGTTTGGTAGCCAGATAATGACAATGCCACTCACTAGATTGTAACCTAAGTGAACAAGTTGGCTTGTAATGAGACCTATTGTCCTTTAACCTTAAATTCCAAAGGCCATTGCCCTGGTGTGGTAGCCATAGTGGGAATGTCACTTATGTTAATCTCTTATGATCATGGTAGGTTGTCTCATGATGAGACCCCCTATCCTTTTTGGGAGACATTTATTTTCTTTATTTAGACTTCATTATTATTCCCCCCACCCTTTTTGTTTTAGGCTTTTTTAAGGGAGGCTCATCTACGACTTAAGAGTGTGGGATGGCGTAAGAAGTGTAAGAATGCCAAGTAAAAATGTGCCTTAGAATCCTTATTATGATGTGAAGGAAAATTATCATTCAAGTATATGTATATATAGGGGAAAGCAACG
>SNQJ01S0075909.1:23236-36902 GCA_010110895.2 Picea sitchensis
ATAAAGGGCCACAAACCTTCTTCAAAAATAATTGTAACATCAAAGAAATAAGTGGGCTACTCAACGCCTACCTCAATCCCCCCTACCCCGAGAGTTGTCTCTGTGTTTCATTTCCGTGGTGTGTTTCATGTGATTTTCATTTCACTAATCTAAAAGGATAAAATTAATAGTAAAATAAACAAACAACACCACACAACATTTAATCAATTTCCTTTTATAGTTTAGTTAGCTTAGTTTTCTTTTCTGCCATTTACTTTTCATCATTTCTTTCCAGTTATTTCATTTTGAGCAAATAAACCATCCCCTCAATTGCCCTTAGTATGGTCATGTAGAACATGCACTTGACAATGTGGATTTAGCTTAACGAGGGAAATCATTAAGTGTCTATTGTTTTAATTGGAAACCACATAGAGATTGTGTGTGAAGTTAGACATAGACTTTGAGATCTAAGTTCTCCTCGTGTTGGACATCCGACATCTCTGTTGAACTTGTTGGTGAAATCATTTGGGCTTCGACAAGTTCTCAACAAATTCCAATTTGAGGGATAGCTTCTTAGAGGCCATATCTAGAATATTTTTACTTTTCAGTAACATTCTTCACACAAACTCACATAAGTGGTTTGCAAAGATATACGTCGCTTCATAATAACTTAAGAAATTCATAATAAAATTCATCAAGAGCACTTGCAATACATCTCCATCACATTTACATTTATGCAACATTTGGTTATCTTGCAACAATCTATTTGGCACTAGTCTCCATATATTTCTTATCATTTCCTTTAAAGCATGTGTATCTATTTTAAAGTTACATCTTTCATGCAAGTATTTTATATGCTTTGAATGTTTTGACTATAAGAAATTTCATTTATTGTCATATATGCTGCTAGTTTAGATCTTGTATCTTGTTCTTGTTTCATAATAAACTTCTAGATTCAATTTCTTGTACTTAGATTAATTCAAGCCATAAATTATTTTCTTTAGGGACTACCCCCCTTGGCTTCGCTAGGAGTTGGCCTAGATGGAGGAGTTGAGGATCAGGTGATAACACCTTGACTCGAGACTTTCTCCCAAGGACACACCCAATGGATTGAAGATTTTTCCACGTTACCCGATGTGTGTATAAATGCGACAACATTCTTTGACACCGTTGTCGGGGGTAATCTTTTCTATTCGAATAGTACAAATTTTTGTTTTCCTTTTTATTGTTTCTTTGTTTGATGCTTCTTGTTTGTTTAGAATAAACTTCATCATCTAGTGAATCCACTTCAAAATAATTTGACAAAGTATTATGCAAGAAGGAAATCACCGTTTTCTTAGCTTCATCCTTGAACCTGAAAGGGTTTTGGAGGAGTTTAACCAAACTTTCTTCTCGTAGGATCCTTGATAATCACAGATTGATCCATATTATTTTTCGAACGAAATGAAAGCAAGATATTCAATGAAATACTCATGAAAATTTCCAGAAACAAAGAAATACAACAATACCTAATTTCTATTAATGAAAGAATTGTAAAGAGACTGTAAAAATACAAAGTGAAAGACTCGCTAGAATGGTGACAACTTTATCTCTGAGAAGAGATGTGAAAACTATGCTCATTTGCAAGAAGATGATTACAATGAGGCTCTGAAGGTATTTTTATCATAAAAATGAATGCCAAAACCCTAGACATCCATAAACCTAACCCTAGGAGATGAAACGTCAAAAGTCATGTGGGCCCCATTTGGGTAAGTTAGTACATTAATTTCCTAGGGTCGTAACTTTTGTATACGATCTCCTTTTTTAGGTGCGTGATAACTCGTTGGAAAGGTCTTTTAGAGAATTACACATTATGTCGTCAAACTTTGACTCCGTCTACAGTTAGACTATGGCACACCAAAATAACACTGTTTAGGGCCCCAAAACGACCCTGGAAGTACATCAAGATGTGGTGACATGAAAACATACAAGATAAGGCAGTTGGATTAGGTGGGAGACCACCAATATCCATTTGGAAGATGTGTAGGGCTTTAGACAACCCCAGAAGTGTAGAACCCGTTGCCGTCCTTATACACACTTGCAAACATGAGCTAAGTTCTGCTCACTTAGTGTGTCCTTGGAGGCACAATGCCTAGGTTAAAAGCCCACACTGTTACTTTGACTTGAACCTCTTCCGTCTAGTCCTACTTCGAGGGAAACCAATGGGGGTAGACCTTAGTTACTAGATGAGATTAACATTTGATTCTAGGAGTTGGTTTAATTAGTTAAAAAGTTAAGGGGGAAAGATCTAACCTATGATGCAAAGGAAACAATGGAATGTGCAACAATTTAAGATGAAAAACAAGCCTTTTCTTAGGACAACTAGATTAGTGCCTAAGATTGGGCAAGGGGTCAACTAGAGTTTTAGGGAGTTTGATTACACAAGATTACAAAGATTACAAATTACTTCACAACATAGATTAGATACAAATATAACAACTAGATACAAAATTACAACAAGACCATCTAAGAGTTACACTAAACAAAAGATACAATAGATACAAAGATACACGGATACAAAAATACAAATACTAACTTAGTTGCTTGCTTGTGCAGGAAATGGAAGATACTCAAATGGGAAATATTCATCAACACATCAATCCTAGCATGCTCAACAATAGAATGTCTTCGAAAGGATGCACAACTCTATTGTGACTGCTTTAAATGGAAAACAAGATTACACAAAGCCCAACAAGGAAGTGCCTCCAAAGGATGCACAACTTCTTTGAGGACCAAACCAAGAGAATTAACACACAATTTAACATAAACTGAAATGATTAAATGAAACCTCCCTAGGCGCAACTATGACCACTTAGTTATCAATCCAAAACACATAAGATAAACTTGCATAAAATTAAATTTGAAATGAAATGCTTGCAAGATTAAGTGTAAACCATAAAATGTGAAATACCAAGTTGATGCCCCAAGGTTTGAAGTGGATTAAAGATTTGATTAAGTTTATTAAATTAAGGTTGAATCCTAACTAAGTGTCAACCCCAATACTCCCCTCGCTTGTACCAAGTAGTTCCTGGGTTCTCAAGAAGTATGGAAACAAGGCTTACCCTAGCTCCACAGGTCAACCCAAGGGAAAGAAGTACTCCTGGAAAGGACGCTGAGCGCCACGAGACCGTCCCTGGCCTATCACCTTCCGTTGCTTCCTTCAATCCTCGTTTAAATGGCAAAGTTGGGTCAGTAAAAGGTGTTCTATTACATCTAATTGATTTTAGGCCTATGGACTAAGTTAAAATGAGTTAAAAAGTGTGTTAAGGCAAGATATTGCTTGCCAAAAAATGTGTATTTGTACCAAAACCGAAATTTACAACTTGCAAGAAATGAAGTGCTTGACCACAAGATGTTACTTAAAAGAGCATGAAAGGAACTTGAGATAGCTTGCAAGAAAGGAAAATTTAGTTGCCTTCAACCATTCACAATGTGCCCATTATGTTTGCAATAAAATTAAAGATTAAGTGCTTGTGAAAGACTATGAGCTGAAAAACAAGTACTTGAAAAATAAAGCTTGCAAAATGAAAGAGACTTAAAACATAAGATTGATCCTATGCCTCCATGGGCCTAAGCTAACATTAGTATGTGTGAGTTCTACTTCTATATAATTTTAATCCATTAAGCACATTAGAATCATAATACTAAACTAGCCATACGATTTTGGGGGTTGGCTAGGGCAACTTCACTACAAGGTGTAGGCAACAATTAGAAATTAAATGCTTTGAAAGAAATAAAGTAAATAAAAAACCACTTACAATGGCACAAGGTGGAGACAAACCTTCCTATTTTGTGTCAAAGAGGGTTGGAAAGGAAAAAAATGAAAACTAAAGCAACCTAACCACACAACCTTGTCCTGATGACAAGTGAGGCAAACAAAATAAAGAATGCAGAAAATTATAAATTGATCCTAGCCTTACGATTTTAGGGGTTGGCTTAGCCAAACTCACACCAAGATGTAGGCACTAATTTAAGTTACAATATACAGAAAAAAAAATACAAGAATGCAAGCCTCAAGGGACTCCCGAGGGCTTGCTACAATGCTAGAAAGATGAGAGAGGGGTTGGGAAATGTTACCCAACCAAGATGGGAGCTTTCTTGTGTGTTTGAGACCAAATTTTGACAACACTTCCTCTTGTACTAACGAGAACCTGCAAAAAAACAACAAGCTATTGCTCGTTAGAAATGCTGCAAACACACCCAAATGTTAAATAAAATTTCTGTTTTTACACAAATTTTCTGCATAAAAAATCATGAATTATAATGTATGAAGTGACCTATCCTAGAGTATTAGCAACACCAAAAATCAGATATGATATGGACAGAAAATGAAAGGAGAAAAGCTAAGAGGCTTAAGTAGGCTATGAAAACAAGCTTCTAGCTCAAAGCTAGCCTTGCAAGCCCTTGAGATAACCTGCAACTATTGAAGCAAACCATGAGATAAGGGAAAATGTGAGTAAAATAGACAAATAAAAAAAACCAATTTGTACTATCAACTATTCAACTCACTTATATCAACAACTACACTATTGCAAAATCTACCCAAACAAACTAGTTTACTTGGGAAATCTACTCAATATCTCAAAAAATGCTCAAAGATACAATATCACATCAAATAAATGGAAGTACCAAGACAAGTCTTTGTTACTTCAAATTCCTCCAAATCCTTTTTCATTAACCAAGTAGGAAGTTGCAACAACTAATTGCTACAAGTTCCTCTCTAAAATGAGAGCAAGAGTGAGTGAAGGCAAGGTGGAAAGATGAGAAGTGTGAGGAGATAATTTGGTAGCATAACAATAGCTCAAGAGATAGTGAATAAGTTAGGGTGATAGAGCCTTCATTTATATTTTGAGAGGCAATGTGACCCCTCTTGGATGAGATCCAAGTGTCAAACACCAAGCCAAAGTGAAGATCTCAAGGAGAGGGGCGCACCACTTAGGGTTTTGGCATGGATAGATGAGGTGGAATGAGTGGGAGGGAGTGGGACATAGCTAAGTGGTGAGGTGGAAGGCTAGGAAGGGTACACCTATGGAGAGAGGGCCCCACACAACATAAAATTGCATTTTCTAAGGTTTCCACATGAAGGGGGTTGCAAATCCCTTAGGAGAGGCGAATGGGTTTAAGTGAGTAATGAGTGTAGGGGGTGTGTAAAGGTTAGAAGGGGGTTTGGGTAGGATAGGAATGGGTTTTATCATCATCTCCCACCTTTTCTTTACTCAATTGGCTCATAATTACAAAAAATAACATTTTTACTATGTCATGACTAGCAATTAAAATTGCTGTTTTGTCTGACTTGGATTCCCTATGGACAAACACCTAGTAAAAGTTGTCCAATTGAGCTGAAACTTGATCCAAGGGTGAAGGGGGTCTCATTCCATTTTTTTCGAGCACAAATACCCCTAGCAAAATCCCAAGGACCTAGTTTTTACATTTTTTCTCAAAAATAATTAAAATTACTCAACCTTAGGCAATTTTAATAAATAAAAAAAACCTATCTAGACTCGACGGAATTCCTCAAAAGTTTGAGAGATGTCTTAAATGGTCATTTATATCATTCCTAAACACTATATACCAGAGGAAGAGACTATTAGAATGCATTTCACCACTTTGTAGGAATTATTTGTGGGAGTGAAAAACTCAAGGGGAATTAATAAGGTTGGTTAGGCCAAATTAACAACCGGACGAAAAAAAACACTCAGTGAAAGGAATTCCTCTAATGATGAATTTTTAAGGTAACTGACCTAACTATTATCCATGCAGACCTATTACATTATTATCCCATGCAGGGGAGTGGAAATTCCAATTACAAAAATACATGTTGAAGGCCAAAAATGCCTTGTAGAACCATGAAGTCTTTGACTTGGTAGCGTCTGATGATGCATATATTCATGGTACATGGAGTTGACCCCCTATTTGAATAGGTGGTCAACATATGGCTCCACATGGGGACGCGTGTTTGATCTTCACACTTGGGAAGGAGAGGATACGAGAATCGAACATCTACAAAACAAAGTGTTGACCAATACCCAACATAAATATACATATAAATGACAAATGAAATACTATAAACAACTATTACATAAAGAAATAACCATTGTACAACATCTATAATTACAAAAATGAAACTATGATACAAAAACATCTAAGTACATAATAACATAATGAATGAAATAATACAAAATTGAATACAAGGAGAAGGGTTAGAGATACATTACAAAGGGTGTCCCTTTGGACACCAAGTTTCCATATGAAGAAACACTTCAAGGAGGGGTCCTCTTACTAGCATGTTTGACTTTATGTCGTCCCACTGGTTGAGAAGAGTTGCTAGAAGACTGATACACTTTATGCTGATTTCTGATTTTTCCATGTGAATCCTAGTTTCTAACCTTAGGCCACTTGGGACAATCCTCAAAAATTTTCTGATGGTTTTCCATAGGTGCCAAGTGCAAAATTTCTGAACTTGATTTTTCCGTAAAAGGCTTGGCATACCTTTTATTAGGGATGATATACTTTACTTTATCAACATTAATCTTATCATCCTTACTACTTTCCATCAGATTTTCATCACATAATCTATCTTCGATTTTCCCAATTTTTGAAAAATAAGAAGAGTGTGGCCCAAGAATTCCATTTGACTTATTCTGACATCTAACAAATTCCTCTGATGAAGGTTGGGATAATAATACATTTCCCATTGAAAAATACAACTCTGACTTTAATTATGAAGGAGTAAAATTATCGTCTACTTTATCCAAATCTTCCTCAAGAAAAAGCCCATCAAAAGAATACACGGTGTCCCAAACACTACAAATGCTTGGGGGTTCATCATTAAGTTCCATATTGGTAGATGTTATAGGAGTAGACTCTATCTCATAACATCCCATTTCTACTTAATGATACACAATCTCGTTATCCTTTTTCCTAGGATCTTTCACATGATACTTTCTTTCCAACTCTCTATTTAATTTAAACATTGAACCATTTGGAGTTGGAATGGTGGCATAAGTTAAATCCATTTGTAAATTACCACCTAAATATGCAACTGTATTTCTAGAAAGCATCATACTCCAAGCATTAGTCACATCAATCACAACAATGTCCATATCTATCATAATGTCTGGGAATGCATCCAAGTGTACTTGTAATCCTTTAATCAAACCATGCACTTGAATTGTCTTGCTATCCATAGCACACATATTATGATAAGGTATAGATATCCTTAAGTTTAATTGTTCCATTACTTTCTTAGTCATAACATTTGAGCTAGCTCCTGAATCAAGCATACAATTATGAAGAATAAAATCATTCATGAGCAAGGTAGGTAAAAAGGTCTATTATTTTCGTTTCCCCTATCCATATTTTGCAGAATAACCGGTGCATCTTGATAAGATATTGCTAGTGGAATGTCAACATTATTCTGAGAAGGATTTTCTATGGCTCTGAGTAGCTTCTCCCTCTGAGAAGGAATCTTCATTATTTCTGACACAGACACCAACATCTTTGCATTACTTAACCATCCCCCCAAGTCAATATTTAAATCTGAGCTTGCATACACATTTGACTTAGGAGGGGTTGGAGCTACCTTTGGAATATTAGCTTGACTTTTATCTTGATTCCAATTTCCATTCCTTTGGTAGGTAATGCCACTATACTTATCCATTTTGGCCACTTGTTGGGGAGTAGGATTAGGACCAAACTTTTATGTTGCCTTATCTGTCACAACATTATTCATGCAATTTACCCTCTTACTATGTTCCGTCAAATCCATCCAATCATACATGCCAACATTATACTCGTTACCAAACATATTAACTTGTTCATTTTCTTCTCTATAAGGTCCCATCTCATCACAAAGGTGAAGGAAGACTTGGCGAGTTGATTCTTCATGAAATTGTCCACAAGGTCTACAATAAGGAATAGCTTGGTGGTCAACCAAGTTAGTGGACTCAAATACATTTGGTTGTCTTTGATCTTGGGGAGGAGGTTTCTTAGGCCACTTATCATTTGGCCTATGTTGGAGCCTACTAGCTTGAACCCTTTCTATGGCTATCAACCTGTTTTGCATGACGTTCATTTGATTTTCTTGGTTAATCTCCATTTGCTTAATTTGATTGGCATGATTAATTTCCATTTGTTTAATCAATTGATTAAGTTCCTTCATGCCATTATTAGAAGACTTCTGATTTTCAATACTCTTTTTCTTCTCTTCATAAGTTTGAGAAGAAGATCCTCTAGTAAAACCATAAATGTTGGACTTCCTAGCATCTTGCATATTCTTATCAATTTTTATAGCTAAAGCTTGTGCTAGCTTCAGATTCTGAGGATCCTTATCCCTTAAGGCATACCTCATCTCCCCCTCAAATGCTTCCATATAATAAATCAATATGGCATTATTTGAAGGCAATATGTCTTCATGGAGACTCTTCACCAAGTTATTAAACTTAGTGTTAAACTCTTCCACAGTCTCATTCTCTTTTTTATGACTAGAAGTAAGGGTAGCTAGCTGGAATCTGTGTTCTTTTTGATCACCTCATCTTTTCTTAAATTCTTCCAATATTTCATCAAGAGTGCTAAACTTGTCCAGATCAAATTCAGTAAACCATTATGCAACATCTCTTTCTAGTGAATACACAAATAAAGTCATTTTCACATTCTCTTCATCATGACCCCTACAATACTTCAAGACACAGAGATTAATGTTGAGGATGTGTGAATGTGCACTGATTGCATTGTTCCTTTGAAATCAAGGAAGCTTCTCTATGGCTTTATATGGGATGGCGTGAGGAGCTCCTTGTATGAATGCATGATTCAAAGGTCTCAAAAAGGAACTCATGACTACGTTATGATTATTAGTAGGAGAATTAACAGTTTGCTGATTATTAGTTTGAAACAAGAATTGGATATCAGTGAGTGCTTGACTTTCAAGTAGCCTTCTAGAGGCAAGGCGATTCAACCTCCTCTTATAAACCTTTTCCGGTTCAGGAAAAGAATAAATCATTCCTTGTGAAGTGTTCCTAGTAGTATACTTGATAGATTTGTTCAATGGAGTCGCCACTTGGAAAGAAAGCAAACAAAAACAACCAATGCAAGTTCAAAAATTTTAGGGACTAAAGTTTATTACTTAGTTCTTAAAAAATAAGTTAATTAATTTGTTTAGACCAAGGATAAAAGACTTATTCCCGTCAATGACGCCAAATATGTTGCCTTCCTTATACACACTTGAAAACATGAGCTAAGTTCTGCTCACTTAGTGTGTCCTTGGAGGCATAATGCTTAGGTTCAAACCCCATGCTGTCACTTTGACTTGAACCTCTTCTGTCTAGGCTTACTCCTAGGGAAGCCAAGGGGGGTAGACCCTAGTTACTAGATGAGATTAACGTTTGATTCTAGGAGTTGGTTTTAATTAGTTAAAAGGTTAAGGGGGAAAGATCTAGCCTATGATGCAAAGGCAACAATGCAATGTGCAACAATTTAAGATGAAAAACAAGCCTTTTCCTAGGATAACTAGATTAGTGCCTAAGATTGGGCAAGGGGTCAATTAGAGTTTTAGGGATTTTGATTACACAAAATTACAAAGATTACAAATTACTTCACAACATAGATTAGATAAAAATATAACAACTAGATACAAAATTACAACAAGAACATCTAAGAGTTACACTAAACATGAGATACAATAGATACAAAGATACAAGGATACACATACTAACTAAGTTGCTTGCCTGTGCAGGAAATGGAAGATACTCAAATGGGAAACATTCATCAACCCATCAAGCCTAGAATGATCAACAATAAAATGTCTCCGAAAGGATGCACAACTCTATTGTGATTGCTTTCAATGACAAACAAGATTACACAAAGCCTAACAAGGAAGTGCCTCCAAAGGATGCACAACTTCTTTGAGGACCAAACCAATAGAATTAACACACAATTTAACAAAAAATGAAATTCTTAAATGAAACCGTCAACGCGATGTGCATCAACATAATTCTTTTGTCGATCCCGTGATTCTTTAATCCTTTGTCTTATCCATTGCATTTGTTCTTCCATTTCGTGAATCACTTCTGGTCCTACTAGAGGCCTGTCCTCGAGTTGATCCCAAATCAACAACGTCTAGAACGGTCATCCATAAAGAAACTCAAATGGTGCCATCTTAATCATAATTTGATAGTTGTTGTTTAATGCAAACTCTACTAGTGGAAAGAATTCTTCCCAACGTTTTTGTTGGTCCATTACATACATACGTAGCATATCCTCCAAAATCTAGTTTGTTCTTTCTGATTTCCTGTCTGTCTCTTGGTGGTAGGTTGTGCTAAAGTTTAGTTGTGTTCCCAAGGCCTCTTGGAAACTGGTCCAAAACTGTCCTGTAAACACTAATCCTTGATCGAATATGATCCTTCATGGTACACCATGAAGTCTTACATTTTCACTGAAAAATACTCTAGCTATTTCTGGATCCTGATACATCGTATGCACTGGAATAAAATGTGCACTCTTCGTCAGAGTGTCAATGATAAAAAATGGATCCTGGAGCCAAGATGGGGTCCAGGAAGGCCTAAAAATCAAAGTTCTCATAATATCTTAAAAACAGACGTGTGTGTAGGCCTCGATGTTACGAACCCAACACAACTTGAATGGGCTCAAATGAATGTTGTCTGACCAAGATATCATGATCTGTTCATTTTTCCAAACATGCAAAAATTTGATGACTGTATAGTCCATACAGTGCCACGTGGAAGCTGATTGTACAGGCCATACGACCATACTGTTGACGTGGCACTGACATGGACAGAGTCTGACTGGGTAGTTGATGTATAGGTGGACCAGTTATTGTGTGACATGTGTCACCACTGTGAGGGTGACACATGGCATGTCTATACGATTGACGTGGCAGGGTTGTTTAGTCATATGACACGTGGCAGACGTGGAAGGTACAATGGCATGTGACTGGGCCAACACCTGGGCAGACAACTGGATGAATCATCAACAGACATGTGGCATGTTTTTGGGCAAGTGTGATGGTTCTACCCTTGGGCTGTCACATGGCATCCATTTATTGGTCATTTTGTGGTGGAATTTTTTTATGAGTCAATGGGATTCGAACTCGTGACCTCCGATTTGGGTGGTGAAGTGTTTGACAAGGTCAAGATAGCCAACCTGCCCATGGTAGGTATTATACACTATGGTCTACATTAAAATATTTAAAGTGTATTATATATTCCAATGGGTGGAGTAAGGGTTGGGCCTAGCCCCAACCCCAATGTATAACATACAACCATTGTAATATAAGCCAGGAACACGCCTTAACACATGGTGTAGATTGTTAAATATCCAAGCCCTCAGATTAGTGGCCACATGAGATTATTCTATATGACCGTTGGTTTGTGTTGACGTGAATATATGATGCTAGACCTGGTTCTCGTTATGTTTCCATATGACCCGGAGTCTACAGTTGGCACATATTTTCAGTGGTTAGCATTTGTCATTCGAGCTAGCCCAACGACCATGGCGCAAAAACACCAGCTATGACTAGGGCTTAAACTTTTGTTAGGGTGCGTGGGTGGATAAGCGTTGGGCCATATGGCCATGCCACAGGACCATGAGTGGAAATCCAGGGGGCTAGCACACCAACAGCCTAGCCCTTGGACACTTGGATGCACACATATGACTAGGGGGCAGACCTCAAGGGGGTTTCACCCTAAATTTTGAATATAGTGGATTTTTACACTATATCATATGATTTTGTATTGATTTTCTCAACATATTTGTGGGATTTTGTCCATTTTTGGGAGATCTTGGGCCCTTTTTGAGGCTAGATCTTGGGGAGAAGTTGGGAGATGGTTACCAACTTTAGGACTATATAAACCAGAGGATCTTGAAGCCATAGGAGAAGGTTCATAGTAGGTTTATGCCATAGGATTTTTGAGCAAAGGCCATTGTTATGGAGGGAAGCTATTGAGGAGCGCACCTTTGTGGGCCATTTCTGGGAGCTTTGTACATCCATTTTTGGTGCCGTCAGTTTTGTTGGGTTATTAAGATCTGGTAGAACACAACCAACTCATATTTGTAATACATTGGCACTTTCATGATGTAATTGAAAATATTTTAAGATAAATAAGAAATCCCACTGAGACAGAGGCCCATAGATGTAGCCGAGATTGCCGAACTTCGTTATCACTTTGGTGTTTTATGGTTTGTTGTTCTTCATGCTTATTCAGATATGTATATGTTTATGTGGATGCCATGTTTCGTCTTTCATTTAATTTCCTAAATGGTGAAATAACACATGCAAGATAACTCAACCATTGTCGCTTAAAAGATCCATTCAGATCAAGTGGTATCAGAGCTAGTTGACAGTTGAATTTTGATTTTGCATGCTTACCCGGGAAAAGATCGTCTCAGTTGAGAAAATGGCATCTAAAGAGGGAATTTCTCAGGATGAGAAGGGTATGCAAAAAAATCTCTTTGCCGTGTCTGATATGGTGAAAGTGTTGTATGAAGATTACCTCGAACGAAAGAGATCGGCTCAAGTGAAATATTCAAAGAACAACAAAGGAAAAGAAGAATTGAAGGAATTTCCTTCTACATCTGTTTCAGAAAACATATCTGAGGTATGCAATGGAGCTCATTCATCAATTCCGCATTGTTCCCATCAATATGGTTTTGGTGCATTTGAAAAACATACAAGAGGTATAGGTTTGAGATTGCTAACCAAGATGGGATATGAAGGAAAGGTCCTTGGAAATAAGGGTCAAGGTATCATCAATCCCATAGAGGTTTTGGAAAGACCTCACTATTTAGGATTCAGATATGGTGAAGCGAAGATTGGAGCATTCTCCAAGATGGGCTCCAAAACATCAAAAGCAAGTGATGCTTCAAATGACCAGCCTAAGTCACTACAGGATCAATTCACAAAAGGTGATGGTGTATCACTCCATGCTTGTGATAGTGAATGAAAGTCATCTCCAAAGCAAGGTGAATATCAGCAAGGTATAATGGTCATGTTTTTTCTAATTCTCCTTTTGATTATAAAAAACATAATCATTTAATCCAAAATTTGTAGAATATTTATCCTTGTACTTTTTGTCATTCACCTAAGCATTGTGTTGCCAAGTGTTGGAAGAGACAATCTTTGTACAGGAATTTTATGTCGACCAAGAAGGAGACACAAAATAAAGACTCAATTCCACAACAGAAGAAAGAGAAGGGACAACAAGTCTGGATGCCAAAAACTCACTGCACTTATTGCAACAGGGGTGGACATCATAAGGCTAATTGTTGGAAGCTTAATCTGGAGCTTCGTCCAAAGAAGGAAAAAATGATTCCACATGTACTCACAAAGGAAGAGGCATTACCAGTGAAGCAAGAGGAACACCGTGAAGGAAATAAAGCAGTCACGTGGTTTTTCCAAAAGTGGTTGTCACATCTTCATTGTATTTTTCTTCCATTAATGTAATCACACATGTTGAAATGATGACCTATTATAACATCATTTTGAACAACATAGTGTTTTGTTTTTGTTCTTATGAGTATGTAATCAGTAAGGTCCATTTTTGTAACCTTTTGGAGGACCAAAAGGTCGTTAGTGGGGAGGTGTGATCCAAAATGGATCCCAGAGCCAAGATGGGGTCCAGGAAGGCCTAAACTT